>CAVNZG010001511.1:0-14632 GCA_963693315.1 Diogma glabrata
AAAGGTAGCAGATGGTAGTGTTTTTACCATTTTACATGAACATTTGGGTATGCGAAAGCTCTGTGCAAATTGGGTGCCGCATGAGCTCACAGTCGACCAAAAACAACAACGAATCGATGCTTCGGAGGAGTCTATGGCACTGTTAAACCGCAATAAAATGGAATTCTATCGTAGATATATGACAATGGATGAGACATGGCTTCATAATTACACACCAGAATCCAAAAGACAGTCAGCTGAGTGGACAGCAGTCGACGAACCGAATCCAAAGCGAGCAAAGACGCAACAGTCGGCCGGTAAGGTGATGGCGTCTGTATTTTGGGATACGAACGGAATAATATTCATCGACTATCTCCAAAAAGGAACCACCATCAACAGCGAGTATTACTGTGAACTTTTGGATCGATTGAAGGCTGAAATCGCAAAGAAACGGCCACAATTGCAAAAGAAAAAAGTGTTGTTTCACCAAGATAATGCACCGTGTCACAGATCGATGAAAACGATGGCAAAATTGAATGAATTGGGCTTTGAATTGCTTACCCACCCACCATATTCTCCAGATTTAGCCCCTAGCGACTTTTTCCTGTTTTCAGATCTCAAGAGAATGCTTGCTGGAAAGAAATTTAAGTCCAATGATGAAGTAATCGCTGAAACTGAGGCCTATTTTGACGAGAAAGAGAAATCATACTATAAAAGTGGTATAGAAAAGTTGGAAAATCGCTATACTCGTTGTATCGCCCTCGAAGGCAACTATGTTGAATAAAAAAATCGAGTTTTGTCAAAATGTTGTTTTTTTCTTACTTATCCTACGGACTTATTGAACGACCTGTTATATAAGGAATTAAATGATAAACAAATACTAAATCGTTTTTTTGTTTGTTTGTTTGACTCTCTTTGTCTCTATGAGAAACCGTTATTTATTTCCATAGACTTGCGTAGCATTTTTATTTGATTCAAAATTGTACATTTATTGCGAGTTTTTTTAAGTCTATAAGACCACCAAAAAATAATAGTTTCTTCCCTCCCTGCAACAGGCAACTGTATAAAAAAATGACATTTTGATTTTTATTATAACCAACATATAATTTTTGATATTTTATCAATGAAAAATAAATTTGTCCACAATGAAAAAAGTTTGAGAGCAAATTTTCATAATATACTTTGAGAATATTAACATAATTAAAATAAAACATTCTCCAGAGCGACTTGAGTGAAACATAATATTTTGTTTTTAATTGTAAAATCCAAATTCACTCAAAATATTTTTAATAAATCAATTTTATTTAAAATAATCTTTACTACATGTTTCGAAATTCAAAATTGCATCGACAGTTGATGAAATTTGGAATTGAAATTTTAAATTTAGAAATATGTAGTAAAATTATTTTAAATAAAATTGATTTATTAAATATATTTGGAGTGAATTTGGACTTTACAATTAAAAACAAAAAATTAAAAAAAAAAAATATTAACATAACTTAAATATTTGTTCGTGTCTTTAGAAAATATTGCTTGTACTTTATAAAATATTTGACGGAAATAACACAATAAATTTAAAATACTCTCGTAATTATTTCCATTCATTTTATAAAAATTAGCACAGCTATGAAGAACGCATTAAATATTATTTGGCATTTTAAATTCAAATAAAAATTTAATACAATTTAATAAAAAGTTTGTGGTTGTAAATAAAAACAAATATAAATGGAAAAAGAGAAATTGACTTTGACAGATAATGTATCACCTTTTTTATGTCTCTCTTCATACAATTTTAAAGTTATGTTTTCTCTATATTTATATGTACTCTAGGGATTTAGATCATTTTTTAAACGGTCGGTTGGTTGTTCGTTTTAACTTATAGTATATTTGTACAATTTTGAATCAAATTAAAAATTAACGCACGTCTATGGGAAAAAATAGCTGTTTCTTAGAGAGTTAAAGAGAGGAAAATAAACAAACAAAAAACAAAAAAAATTTCACATAACGATTTGACTAGGCCCGCTAAATATTAGTTGTGGTGCTTGGTTGGTTTTAAGCAAATCACATGCATGTATTTATGATTTTGTTCGATTTATTGTTAGTTTTGTTTTTTTAGTATTTGTATTATTGAGTATTATTTTTTATTGTTAGTATTATTTTTTATATTATAGGTTTTATGATTTTACCAAAAGTAAATTTACCAAAACGCAAATAAAATGCATCTTTTACTTCATAAATGTTAAAAACAAGCAATAAAAATTAATCACATTTGGCTTGGACGCAAAACTTGATCAGTCTCAGTAGTCAGTCCTATAACAATTCCTTTGATTTGTTTCAAATTTATTGAATATATAAGGTGAATTCAGATAATATATACAATTAACTATAAACTTATTACTTCAGCCTAAAATATTTTAAACAAAACTACAATGTTTAATACCAAAAATATTTTTTGCTTATTTCTTCAATTACTTCGGTCTGAAAGACCTAGGTCCTCGAGTCGAAAGTGAAATTCTTACCCCCACTTTTTTGGCATTTCTCGACGTTTTAGGACCTACTGATTCTAAAAAAGCAAAAAAAACACTTGTGTCTGGCGGAAACACTTGTGTCAAAACCAACAAAATCTAGAAAACCACTGGAGAAATTTCAAAAATTTTTATTTCTCAAAATAGGTATATTCAATGCTAAGAGCCGAAAGGACAATGTATGCCATAGCTGTCCTGGAAGTGTGTCGAAAAAATCGCCAAGTGTGTCAAAACAAGGATATTTTTTGCTTAAAAAACGTTCATTTTAAGTGATTACGAATAGGAACATTGAATTTGGAGAAATCTTGATGGTCAGGATTGGTATGTGAGAAGAAAAACTAGATTATTGCATTATAAGTTGGTCAAGAAAATGTTGTCAAGTGTGTCAAAAGAATGGTTTTCATTTTTGTTTTACTCAATTTTTTGGAAAAACATGAAATTAATTATTTGTTTGACATGAAATGTTATCGAACATGAAATTGGACATGGAAATTTTTTAACTTTGTTATAATTTTTGAAATATTTTTGGAATTTTAAAAAAATTTTGTACTTTTGATTTTGTTATAATTTTTGCAATATTTTTAGAATTTTTGGAAAAAGTTTGAATTTTTAAATTAAAAAATTTTGCAATAATTTTAGAACTTTGAAAAAAGTTTCAATTATTGATTTTGTAAGAATTTTCGGATTATTTTTAGAATTTTGAAAAAGTTTAAATGTTTGATTTTTTATAATTTTTGAAAAGTTTGGACTTTTGATTTTGTTATGATTAAGGAATATTTTAAGAATTTTGAAAAGGTTTGAATTTTTGAATTATGAATTTTTGCAATATCGAAAAAAATTTAAATTTTGATTTTATTATAATTTTTGGAGTTTTGAAAAAAAATTGTATATTTGATTTTGTTATAATTTTCGCAATATTTTAAGAATATTGGAAAAAGTTTCAATTTTTGATTTTGTAATAATTTTTGCAATATTTTAAGAGTTTTGACAAAAGATTCAATCTTTGATTTTGTAATAATTTTTCGAATGTTTTTAGAACTCTAAAAAAAAGTTTAAATTTTTGAATTTATTTTAATTTTTAGAATATTTTTGGAATTTTGAAAGAATTATGAATTTTTGATTTTTTATGATTTTCTTGAAACGCTAAATGGAGAGGTTTTTGAGTAGTTTGCTAGGTGTATCATCTTTTCACTAAGTTATATTAATTTATGATCTGTTATAATTTTCCAGCAACGTTTTAATATTTCGTGTTTGTAATCAATTTAAGAATTTCAAACTTTTTGACTATATATATAACAATTGTTATAAAATAGCTATTTATGTATTAAGGGCATAAAGTATGTCTTTTCCGCTTGAGAGTGAAATTGATGCTCGAGGCGTTAGCCGAGAGAAACAATCACTCGAAAGCAAAAAAGATACTTTATGCCTGAATTGCATACTAGTTTTTTTGTACGAGTAAGATTCTGTACTATTTGCATAAATAAAAATGCATATATTTACACGAAATAGTAAAATATTTTTTTAGAAAATTATTTTATCCAAGTAGTTTTTCGAAATAATAACTTTAGGCATTGTTATTTCAATTTTAGGCATTGTTATTTCACTTTTGGCATTGTTATTTCAATAGGAGAAAAAGGCCTGCTTTACGAACAATTTTTGAATCCCAAAAGTAAATTTTACGGTTTACTCGTACAAAAAGGTTTTTGTGCGTGTCAGAGTTTTCTATCCATTTTCAATCAATAATCATATATAATATCACGAGTCGTCAAATAATAGTCGGTTATTTTTCATAATCATTGTTACGAATGTCATTTGAGGTCCCGAGTGCGCGTAGCGCACGAGGGAAATTTTTAACCTCAAATGGCATGAGTGGTAATGTTGAAAAATAATCGACTAATAATTTGGTGACGAGTTGTATTTAGCAGACAATTTAACGAACAGAAATGGTAATATTATTTCATACAACATAATCATTCATAGTAAAATATTATTTCATCTTAGTAGGCGCATAAATGTTATAAATTTGTAATTTATTTTTGACAAATAAACATAAACATGCAATCATTTATGAATGAAAACGGACATTTTTACTATTTGCAAATTGCATTTTCACATAATTTTGTATGTGAATTTTTGTTTTAAATTAATATATTAAGTAGCCGGAAAATATTCGAAAATATTCGCTGTTCCTTCCTACCAGAAAAAATAATCGAAACAAATCGTTTTGATTTGCTAAAAAATAGTAAATGAAGCGTTTTTATTGGACCTTATTGAAACTTTATTTAGTGAGTTGAATTGTCATTTTTATTATTTTGATTTTGTAAAACAATTTTTGATCATAGGCGCTATAGTGTCTCATTACAATCGACCGGAAAAGAATTATGAACGTAAAAATGTAAAGTAATTTGACGTAAATCTTCAATCATAACAGCTGCTACTTTGGTCTGAGATTTATTCGAAATTATTATTATTTAATAATTATAATATATAAGTATACAAGAATTGCCGAACGCCTAGCGAAAAACATAAATTTGAGAAATAACTTTCATTGAAACAAAATAACAATTCGAAGAACATATTATTTTCCCGTGCAACGCCGAGTGCAACTCTGCTGCATTTTATAAAAGTTAATTTCGCAAACAATTTACGTTTGCTGCGTTTGGGTTATTAGGTTATTGAATGCCGTTACCAAAACGTGGCACACAATGTAAAAAGGCTAAAAGCCATGTGATTAGTCATATTTAAAAGCTAACGTTACAACTCGTAATTATCAATCTGAGTTTTTGTATACCAAACAAGGGTTTTCAAATTTGTTCCCTTGCCTTTTATATAAACTAAATCATGTAAACACATTCATTAAGTACATCCGTTGCCGTTACGTTTATTTTATTTTCCACCCGATTTTATATGGATTATCGACAAAACGATTTTTTTTCGAAGATCATCACTACACTACAATTTATATTTTGGCATTGACATTCAATGTTCAAATAAAATTTTTATTTAAATCAATTTCATCAGTACAGATTTTATGCAGTTCGAGTTAATTGAAAACAAAATTTGAAAATTAAGAGTAACATTAAAAAAGTTTTAAAAATTTAAATTAATAAGTTGGTGAGTATATTTTTTGGAATAAGACAGTAGAGTGTTTTCTTTTAGTTTTAGTTTAATTTTTATTGATTATTTAGTGATATCTTGATACAGATTGTTGGTTAATATTTGAAAAGTTGACTTGTTTCTGTCATGTAGAGATAAGAGATAAAACAACAACGAGACTGTATGGTTTATATATCTTAAACGAAATTAAAAAACAAAAACTATTAAAGTAAGCAAGTTATGTCGCAAATCCCATTAAGCTTACAATTATTTAATAAATTGAAAATTACACCAACTATAGCTACACAGTTATTGTTATTTACATTGAAACTAATACAGCAAGAAGTTTAACGAAAAATTTGGAAATATTAAAATGTTGTTCACAGTTTTTAACTTCTATTACTACAAAAGTGTTTTATTGTAAGTTAGTGATATCTGATAGGCTAGTAATAGCTAAGAAGTTACGAACATTGCTAGAATCCAGAAACGAATAGAGAAATAATATGAATTTAAATTCAAGAAGTTGTATACTATGTTGTATGTTAATGTTGTATGTTTAAACAAATTCTCGAACTAATATAGTGTCTGTTAAAGTTTATCAAACTATAGTTTTGCAAATACGTTTAGATTATAGCAGAATGTTATCAATAATTTTTGAAAACAATAAAATTATTGGCGTAGTTGAATTATAACCAGAGTCCAGAGGTGCTTTCGATTTGGCTGAAATAGCTGAAAAAACAACAACAATGGCATACAATTTTTCAGTTGTTTCAGTCCCTTCAGTCAAATCGAACACGGCTCAGATATTACAAACAAAATAAATATTCAATGAATGAAGTTTTATATTTTTGTTTGATTGATTGATTGTAATAATTTTGCGCTTGTTGAACTTTGTGAAATGATGCCAAGTGAGAAAAAAATATTTGGCATTCATTTTAAAATTAGATTGATTTGAATGACTGAATTTACTTAATATTATATAAATTACTTAATGACGAATTAGTTAGTGAGGCTAATTTTTAACTTAATCTTCTACTTATATCTATTCTTATGGTTTTTAAACGTAAGTAATTGCATATAATGTAATGTTTATAATTTAGACAGTTAATCTAACGTGACATGAATTGGAAATGGCAGCATATTATCGTTTTGCAGGCAAAATTTGTCGATTTATGGCCTGTTTTATGTAGCAAGATACAAGGATATCTAGAGCTTCCTGTTAACATGTTTTTTCATTTTTTTTACCAAAATTTCGCAAAATATGCTACAAAATGTGCTACATTTTTTTAAATCCAGGAAAATGAGTAGTGGCAAATCTTGGTGAGTGACATATAAACTGAAAGGTTGGACCATAGCATGTACCGTGCTAAGGTTAGAGCAAAATTTAGTGATGCAATTAAGAAAAGCATTACGGAATTATTTCTGTCAATTTGTAGTTTAGCTTTAATGTTTGACCTACGAGTTAGATAGCATTGCGTGCTCCAGTCCCCGCTATTGACATACGTTTGAGCTATAATTCTAACATATAACTTCGTATCAATGTTTTAAAAATAAAAAGTGTTGTGTGGTGTGTCTCAACAACACAATAATAAAAAAAATTAACGATATCATCAATTTCTAATTAATGCCATAAACCGTCTATTTAGCTAAACACAATAGCATATATTATGTAATTTATATAATATTTAATTAAACCATAACAATACAAAATTATCTAAAAAGAGATAAAAATTTGGGCTCAATTCCAAACTTTAAATAAAAGGATTAAATGGTTGAACACTTATAATTCATATTTTTATTACGAATAAAGCTATGTTTATGAACTTTATAGTTAATATAATATAAATTATCTGCCACTCAAGATAGAAATTTTGAGATAACTGTAATTTGACATTAACATTCGTTTAAAATTAAAATGTTGTAATTTTACGATTTTCCGATTTTAAGTTAGATTTGAATTCAAGGATTTTTTATATATTCGTACAAAAAAACGAGATAAATATTTTGAAACATGATATGTAGAACAGTTGCTCATAAAATATAAAGTTCAATTAATGTCATCTGGCTGTCCATTGTGCTACGTAAATTGGCTAAAATCTCTCACGAGAATAAAAGTTTTACGCGCGAGTGTTAGGACGAAAGATATAAATTAATACGAATAGACGTTAGTATTCCGTGGAAGTTTTATTTACAAAATGTTTTATAAAGTCTTACGAAGTATTACAAGTTAAATTTCACGATGAATAAATGTCCACTTAGTTCACTAACACGATTTGTACAACAAATGATGCAGTTTTTCAAGAAATTTAGCAAATTTTCAAAGTAAAGTTTATGTTTCTCACTTTAGTTATCAGAAACCTCTAATTTCATATTTCCATTATGATAATAATTGAATTGACTTTGTAATACATTATGTAAATATTGCTTTTTATTATCAAGAAATGCTATTTAATCTTTTTAGTAATACCACAGTAGCCAAAGAAATTTAATTCAACCACGTATTTCAAATTAATTCAACCGCAATATTACACGCACTCATTTTTTATTTAACAAAACAAATTTAATCAACAAAAATATTTTTATTTAAAAATAAACTTTAAAAAAACGGCATATTTCCACTCATAGAATATTATATACGACCAACTCGGCATCTATAGCAATATAATACATCCCAAACTATCCAAACAGATTAAGATATTTTGATTAAATCGCCTAAAATACACAAAAATATGGGTTATTCCAATTTTCTGAAAACGGCATTTTTCACATCATAAAATATTATGGGATCCTCTTGAAATCAACCCAAAATAGAATACGATTTAAATCATCCAAATCGAACGAGTGGTTTTTGAGAAATCGGTCAACATACATAAAAAAACCCATAATGAGACACAGAACCTCCTCTTTTTTGAAGTCGGTTAAAAAACTAAAATAATTCAAAAAATATAAATTTAAAAAATAACGAAACTCAAAATCGACACATCCAACTCATATAACATTTAGTACAAGACTGAATAAAAAATATAATGACATTAACATATACGACGATCGACACAAACAATACACATAATCGAATTGTATCGTAATACTGCCGTGCTAAGCACAGAAGTGGTAACTTGGATTTTTGTCAAAAATGAGTTATGAATCTTAGATGATATAAAAACGTCGATGGATATTTTTATCATATAATTAAAACATTTAATTTATTTTTTCATTCAAAAATTACTCTATTAAATATGCAGTAACTTCTTTACGATTATCAATTACTACAGCAATTAGCCGTATCTATCAATTACTAAGCTATTTCAGTCGTAACTTAGAAAGTTACGATAAAATGCCTTAGCATTATGTGAAAGGCACAGAATACAAGTGAACCAAGTCCATTTTTGGTTTTTTGTTCACGCATAACTCAGGCATTTCATTAAGGCATACGTTCAGGCATTTTATCATTTGTTCAACATATGTTGGACCACATATGGTTAAACAAAATTTAATTTATAATTAAAAAAATGTTAATAGGTAATTTTGTTATAAAGCTTTAACTTTAAATTCCTGTAGCACAAAAAAACACAAAATGGACCTGGTTCACTTGTATTCTGAGCCCTCCATGTATCTCACTATGTTACTAAGGCAAAATGACGTATCTCGTTATTAAATGGTAAATAATTAATTGCGATTATTGCGTTATTATTTTAATACTTAGATATTAAATCAGTGTTCCCAAGTATTTTTTAGGTAGATTTCATATAAAAATCTACCTATTGCAATGGGCTTCATCTCGGAATTTCGGAAAAATTTTTGTGCCAAACGACTATGTATGATAAGCGGAGACGAAAAAACAAAAACAAAAAAAAATTTATATATATATATATATATATATATATATATATATATATATATATATATATATATATATATATATATATATATATATATATATATATATATATATATATATATATATATATATATATATATATATATATATATATATATATATATATATATATATATATATATATATATATATATATATATATATATATATATATATATATATACATATAAACGATATGAGATATAACGAAAACGACCGGCACTCTCACGGTCGCATTTGTTGAGGTAAATCAAAAAAATTTTCTGTACATGTGTGTTTTATTAATATCTCGGACGAGTTCGTGAGTCAGCAAAATCCAACACGTGGTTAAGGAACTAGAGGCTTTTTTCTAAAAAAATTGATTTTTTAAAACCGTTATAACGGCCGTTTGGATACTAATATTTTAAAAAAAATTAACAAATTTAGATTCTTTGAAATTTTTTTTATCAATTTGTTTTAAAAAAAGACTTATTCCTAGACCGGTTCCTGAGTAAGCGGCTCCAACAAAAAGTTTGCAAAAAAATTTTTTTTTTTGAAACAACCGGCACTCTCACGGTCGCATTTGTAAAGCCAGATCAAAAAAACTTTTCTGAAAATGTGCGTTTTATTAATATCTTGGACAAGTTCGTAAATCAGCCAAATCCGACACATGGTTAAGAAACTAGAAGCTTTATACTAGAAAAAAACTCTGTTTTTTAGATCCGTTATAACGGCCGTTTAGATTCTAATAATTTTAAAAACGTCGTAAATTTAGAATCTCTAAAACCTTTTTAATTAGTTTCTTTCAAAAAAAAGACCTCAGCAGTTGGAGGTTTCTCAGTGAGCGGCTCCAACAAAAAAGCTTGTAAAGCACAAAATGCGTATGAATCAACCGGCACTCTCACGGTCGCGTTTGTGGAGCCAGATCAAAAAACCTTCCGTAAACATGTGTGTTTTGTTAATATCTTGGACAAGTTCGTAAATCAGAAAAATCTGACACATGGTTAAATAACTAGAGGCTTTATACTAGAAAAAAAGTTTGTTTTTTTAATCCGTTATAACGGCCGTTTGGATACTAATATTTTTAAAAACTTCATAAATTTAGAATCTGTGAAAACATTCTAATCCGTTTCTTATAAATCTAAACCTCTGCAGTTAGAGGTTTTTGACTTGTTGGCTTCAACAAAATAGTTTGCAACAATCCATAACTACAATTTCCAAAAGCCTTATAACAGTCAATAAAAAAAAAATAAAAAGGTTTGAATAGAAGAAATTAATTTTTTTCTTAGAAATAAACTATTTGGATATTTTGCAGTAATCGGACGACATATGATATAGCGTAGGTTTTTGTCATAAATTGTCACACACATGTTCTGTGGTAGATTTGATATTTGTTTGTTGCAAAACTGGATAGATATAGTTTTGCTTATATGTAGCTAATTTTCTTTTCAAATTTGTTCGATATCTGTTTGAAATTAGTTTGTGTTGTTTAAACTAATCTGATACATCAGATTCTACTGGCACACAAAACTGTCTGATCTCGAAATCTATCTATTTCTAGCGGATATACGTGCCGCTTGGACTTTTTTATTTGCAATTTTATATTTACTAAGTTTTTCGAGTGAAATAATAAAATAAATTGATTTTATTGACATATCGTTGTTATTTTTGTAACACGGATTTATAAGATACATCAAATTACTTCGGTCTGAAAGACCTAAGTATTACATTCATGAGCTCAAAGTGAAATTCTTACCCCCACTTTTTTTGACATTTCTCGACGTTTTAGGACCTCCTGATTCTAAAAAAGCAAAAAAAAAATGTATGTCTGTCTGCCGGCCGGCCGCCGTCATTACCTACGCTGCAGGGAAAACCGCTGGAGGGATTTCAAAAATTTTTTTTCTAAAAATAGATATACTTAAGGGTCAGGTCCGAAAGGACGCTGTGTTCGATAACTGTACCGGAAGTGTGTCAAAAAATCATTGTGTGTGTCAAAAATAGCAAATTTTCATATTTTTGGCTTAAAAAACGTTCATTTCAAGTGATTACGAGTAGGAACATTAAATTTGGAGAAATCTTGATGGTCGGGATCGGTATGTGAGATCAAAAACTAGATTATTGCATTATAAGTTTGTCAAAAAAATGTTGTCAAGTTTGTCAAAAGAAAGATTTTTATTTATTTTTTTACCCAATTTTTTGGAAAAAAATAAAATGAATTATTTGTTTGAATGAAATTTTATTATTATTATTGAGAATTATGGCATTATAAGTTTGTCAAAAAAATGTGGTCAAGTGTGTCAAAAGAAAGATTTTTATTTATTTTTTTACCCAATTCTTTGGAAAAAAATAAAATGAATTATTTGTTTGAATGAAATTTTATTATTATTATTGAGAATTATGGCATTATAAGTTTGTCAAAAAAATATTGTCAAGTGTGTCAAAATAAAGATTTCTATTTATTTTTTTACCCAATTTTTGAAAAAAAATAAAATTATTTGAAATGAAATTTTATTATTATTATTGAGAATTATGGCATTATAAGTTTGTCAAAAAAATAATGTCAAGTGTGTCAAAAAATAATTTCATTTAGTTTTTTAGCCAATTATTTTTTGGAAGAAAACGAAGCTGTTTTTATGACGTATATGTAATTGAAAATGAAATTGGACATGGAAATTTTTGAATTTGTTATATATTTTTAAATATTTTTGGAATTTTGAAAAAAGTTTGTATTTTTGATTTTGTAATAATTTTTTTGCAATATTTTTAGAATTTTGAAAAAAGGTTTAAGTTTTGATTTTGTAAGAATTTTTGGAATATTTTTAGAATTCTGAAAAATTTTTAATTTTTGATTTTATTATAATTTTTAGAATTTTGAAAAATTTTCAATTTTTGATTTTGTAATAATTTTTGCAATAAATTTAGAATTTTGCAAAAAGTTTGAATTTTTAAGAATTTTGGAAGTATTATTGGAATTTAGAAAAAATTTAAATATTTGATTTTATTCTAATTTTTGGAATATTTTTGGAATTTTGAAAAAGTTTGATTTTAACAATATTTTTGGAATTTTGATTATAATTTTCCGGCCACGTATCGATGTTTCGTTTTAGTTTTGTAATAAATTTCTAAACAGAGATAAAAAAATACTTGTACTTTAACAAAGAGTTATGTTTGATATACATCGCTGCCCAAAACTAAAAACCATGTCCTCATAAAAGTTTTTTGCCGAAAACTATATCAAAATCCTTAACCCAGACCGAAGTCTTGATATCTCAGAGCTGTGAGATTTCAGCCCCTCCATATTTTACTATTTAATTTTCCAAAAATTAATATTTTATATTATTAACAAATAAAAAACCCTTTTATCTCTCTGATTCAAACCAAATTGGAACATTTTTTGACTATAAGTATAGTTTTAAGTGACTGTAATAATTGAAAATTAAAAAGTGTTAATATCTCGAAATGTCAAAAATCCATGTTACCACTTCTGTGCTTAGCACGGCAGTATACTTGCCGAACATAATATTCGTTTGCCACTTCATTGTTGTTTGAATTTCTTCTTTATTTTATTTATTTTTTTTTTCAAAATGTTATTTACGTTTAAAAACTTGTCATATCTCGCCTAAAGAAGTTTTACTTCAATAATGTTAAATTTGTTTACTTCTTTTTATTTAAACGGATTAACTGCATACATTTTATTTATCTAGACAAAGGCTTTTCGTTCTTTTATGTTTGAAACTCACATTGGTTCTGTAGGATCTGTGGTAGGCATTTCTTTTGTTATTCTGTATCCGCGATAATCATATTGTGATGTGATGAGATTTAGATTACACTATACGACTAACCGACGCAGAAGTATAACAAAGAAAATAATATTATATTTAAGACATATCTGATATTATCTAAACATTATCGGTGACAACATTTTTAAAAACAACGTAACATAACAATCAGCAACAAAACTATGGTTTTGTATTGTAAGGCATCGAGATACGATGATAAATTTCAATTGCTCATAATTTGTGCAACTTCCTTTCTCTTACCATTTAATGTTCGTTCCAGAGTCAGACATAGCAAATAGTGACGCCCCATAAACTACTGCTTTTACAGTTGCTCATTGGTTCGTCATATTTTCTAATTGGAACTTGGTCTTGGATCTGGCAACAATCAATCACAGAATTGGTTTATAGCGAAAAGTATACAATAAGCTAGTTAGTCCGGCAAAACTTCTATAGAGAATAATGCAATAAAACCTCAGAATTATGCGTTGAAGGAAAACGCTGACTGTTTCCCTTTGAAACATACTCATAGATGCAACATACCAAGTATTATTATGATTATGTTACATTTCTTAGACATGCAGCACAGCTTTCTTAGGATATTTTGTATGAATTGAGCAATTCAAATAATGTTTGTTTGTTTGTAACACATATTTGCATTTCAAACTACATAATTTACGTGGTGTACATAATATGCTGTTAGTATAGTATTGTCGCAGAGTTTGTTTTATAATCCTTTTGTTATGGAAATTTTTAACTTATGAGCTACGGCCTACGAGTTTTCGAAAGTTCAAATAAATAACATTTCACATCCTATATTTTGCCCCTCAAACTTAAATTTATTGTTAAAAATAAATTGATTCAAAGCACATATTTTCTATTGCGTATCATAAAGTAACGAATGGAGCAGAAAAAGGTTATTGAAAAAAATAATTGAAAGCTTTCATGAATCAAAAGGCGTGGCTACCCTTAATTGATGTATTTTGTTATGTTTGCTTTTGTTTTATAGCATATTAAGAGAAGGAAATTCAATAATGTTTTTTTTCTTCTTTGCTGTGCTATTTTTAAGTAAATATGGCTGAATGTGAAATTAATTATTTGCCACACAGTTTTAGAATTCTTAAAAATAATGATTTTAAATATAAATAATATGGAATCGGCAGATATAAATACATATAGTTCTAATATAAAAAAGTCGGGTCAAGTGCGAATATAACTCGCTGGCCGAGGGTTCCGTGTATATAATAATATGAAAAAACAGTATTTGCTAATGTAGTTATACGTTGGGTTGAATTTTACCCATAACTGTGACATAATGGTGGCAACATTTTTGAATTTAACTCGTTTATTAGTCAAACATAAATACAGTTTTTCTTGAAATCATTGAGAATTAAAGGAAT
>CAVNZG010001512.1:0-17980 GCA_963693315.1 Diogma glabrata
CTAGCTAAAGAATTGAGATATTTATTTATCCACGACTACTAAAGAATATATACTTTCCATGCGTATATCTTTCATTGTAATTGTATTCATTCCAATTTATATAAAAAAATTCTTTTTTATTTATTTCATTCTACTCTTTATTTATAAAAAATTTCTCTAACAAATTAAAAACTTGATTTGTTGGTATAGTAATATAAACAAGTTTAAACACGAACAATACATATATAAATCAAAAATAAACAACAAACGTTTTGACCTCCAGGATTCTAGCCCCCCAAATATTGATTTTACAATGTTTGAAATGTGGAATCGTTTGGTCATCGTTAGGTCAGGCAAGGTCACTAGTTTTTTTCGTTTGGTCGTACCCCGTTTTTTTTTACAGCCTTTTCAAAATTTGAGCTTTGGGGGGCTAAAATCCACTTTTCCAGCCCCCCAACATGCTCAAAATCTAATTTTTTTATTTTTTTCAGATGAAGAATCGTTAGGTCAGGAAAGGTCACTAGTTTTTAAGGTTTGGTCACCTATAATTAATTAGTTATAAGAAATAAATCATTTCAAATGCAACAAAATTACAACAACAGAAAAACACAATTTGCGCCTAAATGTTTTCTTGACACAATTGTTAAAATTCTTGAGCTTTTATTATTGCGTTTCGAAAATGCTGTAAATATTGGATTAAGCTATTTGTAACCGATATTTTAATACATTTATTTATTTAGTTTAACGTTACATATAAAAAATTTCTTTATTTAGTTAAAAAACAAAAACTTTTTATTTTAATTTTATATAATGTTGAAGGTATGAAGAGGCTGAAATCCACTAGCAGTAACCCTTTCCTACATGCCGTAAATCAGTTTGTTTTATTTTCGTTAGATATATGATTGTAAGGTCAGGAAAGGTCACTAGTTTTTTTCGTTTGGTCGTATGCCGTTTTATAATTATAGACATCTCTAGTTTTGAGTTTTGGGTAAAAAGAATTCTCTTTCACGAACTGGAAATTTCGAAATCTCAATATTTTATTTTGTTTTTATGAAAATTCATTGATCGTGAGAAGTCAATTAAAATATGATTAATTATTAGAAATAAATCATTTCAAATGCAACAAAATTACATCAACAAAAAAAGCAATGTTCGCCTAAATGTTCTCACATCAAATATTATTTTAATGACTCACCTCCAGGATTCTAGCCCCCCAAGTATTGATTTTACCAAGTTTAGCATATGGAATCGTTTGGTCATCGTTAGGTCAGGAAAGGTCACTAGTTTTTTTCGTTTGGTCGTAACCCGTTGTATAATTATAGACTTCTCCAGTTTTGAGCTTTGAGAACTAGAATTTGCTTTCCTGTCCCCATATATGTTCAACTTCCAAATTTTTTATTTTTTTTAGATGGAAAATCATTAGGTCAGGAAAGGTCACTAGTTTTTTTCGTTTGGTCGTATGCGGTCTTAGAGAATTTTCAAATTTTTGTATTTTGGGGGGGCTAGAATCCACTTGCTGTAACCCCTTCCTACATGCAGTAAATCAGTTGGTTTAATTTTTGTTAGATTAATAATAATTAGGTGAGGAAAGGTCACTAGTTTTTTTCGTTTGGTCGTATCCCGTTGTATAATTATAGACTTCTCCAGTTTTGAGCTTTGAGAAGTAGAATTTGCTTTTCTGTCCCCACATACGCTCGAAATCCAAATTTTTTATTTTTTTTAGATGGAAAATCATTAGATCAGGAAAGGTCACTAGTTTTTTTCGTTTGGTCGTATGCGGTTTTAGAGAATTTTCAAATTTTTGAATTTTGGGGGGGCTAGAATCCACTTGCTGTAATCCCTTCCTACATGCAGTAAATCAGTTGGTTTTATTTTTGTTAGATTAATAATAAATAGGTGAGGAAAGGTCACTAGTTTTTTTCGTTTGGTCGTACCCCGTTGTATAATTATAGACTTCTCCAGTTTTGAGCTTTGAGAACTAGAATTTGCTTTCCTGTCCCCATATATGTTCAACTTCCAAATTTTTTATTTTTTTTAGATGGAAAATCATTAGGTCAGGAAAGGTCACTAGTTTTTTTCGTTTGGTCGTATGCGGTCTTAGAGAATTTTCAAATTTTTGTATTTTGGGGGGGCTAGAATCCACTTGCTGTAACCCCTTCCTCCATGCAGTAAATCAGTTGGTTTTATTTTTGTTAGATTAATAATAAATAGGTGAGGAAAGGTCACTAGTTTTTTTCGTTTGGTCGTACCCCGTTGTATAATTATAGACTTCTCCAGTTTTGAGCTTTGAGAACTAGAATTTGCTTTCCTGTCCCCACATACGCTCGAAATCCAAATTTTTATTTTTTTTAGATGGAAAATCATTAGATCAGGAAAGGTCACTAAATTTTTTTGTTTGGTCGTATGCCGTTTTAGAGAATTTTCAAATTTTGAATTTTGGGGGGGCTAGAATCCACTTACTGTAACCCCTTCCTACATGCAGTAAATCAGTTGCTTTTATTTTTGTTAGATTAATAATGATTAGGTGAGGAAAGGTCACTAGTTTTTTTCGTTTGGTCGTATCCCGTTGTATAATTATAGACTTCTCCAGTTTTGAGCTTTGAGAACTAGAATTTGCTTTCCTGTCCCCACATACGCTAGAAATCCAAATTTTTTATTTTTTTTAGATGGAAAATCATTAGGTCAGGAAAGGTCACTAGATTTTTTTGTTTGGTCGTATGCCGTTTAAGAGAATTTTCAAATTTTGAATTTTGGGGGGCTAGAATCCACTTGCTGTAACCCCTTCCTACATGCCGTAAATCAGTTGATTTTATTTTTGTTAGATTAATAATGGTTGGGTGAGGCAAGGTCACTAGTTTTTTTTGTTTGGTCGTACCCCGTTGTATAATTATAGACTTCTCCAGTTTTGAGCTTTGAGAACTAGCATTTGCTTTCCTGTCCCCACATACGTTTGAAATCCAAATTTTTTATTTTTTTTAGATGGGAAATCATTAGATCAGGAAAGGTCACTAGATTTTTTTGTTTGGTCGTATGCCGTTTTAGAGAATTTTCAAATTTTGAATTTTGGGGGGGCTAGAATCCACTTGCTGTAACCCCTTCCTACATGCCACAAATCAGTTGGTTTTATTTTTGTTAGATTATTAATGGTTAGGTGAGCAAAGGTCACTAGTTTTTTTTGTTTGGTCGTACACCGTTGTATAATTATAGACTTCTCCAGTTTTGAGCTTTGAGAACTAGAATTTGCTTTCCTGTCCCCACATACGCTCGAAATCCAAATTTTTATTTTTTTTAGATGGAAAATCATTAGGTCAGGAAAGGTCACTAGATTTTTTTGTTTGGTCGTATGCCGTTTTAGGGAATTTTCAAATTTTGAATTTTGGGGGGGCTAGAATCCACTTGCTGTAACCCCTTCCTCCATGCCGTAAATCAGTTGATTTAATTTTTGTTAGATTAATAATGGTTAGGTGAGGAAAGGTCACTAGTTTTTTTTGTTTGGTCGTACCCCGTTGTATAATTATAGACTTCTCCAATTTTAAACTTTGAGAACTAGAATTTGCTTTCCTATCCCCACATACGCTCGAAATCCAAATTTTTTATTTTTTTTAGATTGAAAATCATTAGGTCAGGAAAGGTCACTAGAATTTTTTGTTTGGTCGTATGCCGTTTTAGAGGATTTTCAAATTTTTAATTTTGGGGGGGCTAGAATCCACTTGCTGTAACCCCTTCCTCCATGCCGTAAATCAGTTGGTTTAATTTTTGTTAGATTAATAATGGTTAGGTGAGGAAAGGTCACTAGTTTTTTTCGTTTGGTCGTACCCCGTTGTATAATTATAGACTTCTCCAGTTTTGAGCTTTGAGAACTAGAATTTGCTTTCCTGTCCCCACATACGCTCGAAATCCAAATTTTTTATTTTTTTTAGATGGAAAATCATTAGGTCAGGAAAGGTCACTAGATTTTTTTGTTTGATCGTATGCCGTTTTAGAGAATTTTCAAATTTTGAATTTTGGGGGGGCTAGAATCCACTTGCTGTAACCCCTTCCTACATGCCGCAAATCAGTTGGTTTTATTTTTGTTAGATTACTAATAGTTAAGTGAGCAAAGGTCACTAGTTTTTTTTGTTTGGTCGTACACCGTTGTATAATTATAGACTTCTCCAGTTTTGAGCTTTGAGAACTAGAATTTGCTTTCCTATCCCCACATACGCTCGAAATCCAAATTTTTTATTTTTTTTAGATTGAAAATCATTAGGTCAGGAAAGGTCACTAGAATTTTTTGTTTGGTCGTATGCCGTTTTAGAGAATTTTCAAATTTTTAATTTTGGGGGGGCTAGAATCCACTTGCTGTAACCCCTTCCTACATGCCGTAAATCAGTTGGTTTAATTTTTGTTAGATTAAAAATAGTTATGTGAGGCAAGGTCACTAGTTTTTTTCGTTTGGTCGTACCCCGTTGTATAATTATAGACTTCTCCAGTATTGAGCTTTGAGAACTAGAATTTGCTTTCCTGTCCCCACATACGCTCGAAATCCAAATTTTTTATTTTTTTTAGATGGAAAATCATTAGGTCAGGAAAGGTCACTAGATTTTTTTGTTTGGTCGTATGCCGTTTTAGAGAATTTTCAAATTTTTAATTTTGGGGGGCTAGAATCCACTTGCTGTAACCCCTTCCTCCATGCCGTAAATCAGTTGGTTTTATTTTTTTTAGATTAAAAATAGTTATGTGAGGAAAGGTCACTAGTTTTTTTTGTTTGGTCGTACCCCGTTGTATAATTATAGACTTCTCCAGTATTGAGCTTTGAGAACTAGAATTTGCTTTCTTGTCCCCACATACGCTCGAAATCCAAATTTTTTATTTTTTTTAGATGGAAAATCATTAGGTCAGGAAAGGTCACTAGATTTTTTTGTTTGGTCGTATGCCGTTTTAGAGAATTTTCAAATTTTTAATTTTGGGGGGGCTAGTGTAACATATGTATGACTAATCCAATTGACATACATTACATATGTTATTCTCCCAACCAAACTATTCTAAACAATTAAATAAGTCATCAACAACTTAAAAGCCTAGATCTAATTTCTATAAATTCCCACGATATATATGTTATAAGGAAACCCAATTAACTTAAAATAATATTAAAGTTGATGACATCACAAAAATAAACTTGAATAAAATTTAAATAAAATTTGTTGAAATTCCTGCTGAACGAGGCAATTATATTTATTTAATATAATATTGACCGATATTAACTTCACATAATAAATCGATTGATAATTGGTTAATCGATTTAATTATGAAAATAAATGTAAATAAATGTAATCTTAAGAGGGGATTATAGCGGGGAAACCCTCTATCAATTCCACTATAAATTAAATGAAAATTGTAACGAAGAATCAATCAATAAACTTATCCGAAAGTTTAAAGTTAAAGTGTTAGTTTTAATTTAAAACCTCTAACGGAAGAAAGTCTGCCCAATAGGCCTCAGTCTACGGGTTTAACATGGTTTATCCAGTTGTAAAGACTTTCTTCCCATCATAAATATTGAGACGAATAAGTGGACGCCGTAGGATAGCAGCTCAACAGATAAGTCCACCATATGGCGACCTACCATCAACGAACCTGAAAGGCCACACATCATAGAAAATTCAAAGAAAGATCAGCAGTTGGATCTACAGCAAAATTCAAAACAAAAAAAAAACTTGGAAGCAGTAAATAAGAACACACACAAGATGGGTAATAATCAACAGAAACCGGAAAAAGAAGAAGAAGTAATAATTACGAATGGAGCCGGTTCAGCCACAAACCTCAACCTACAGGGAACACAGGGAAAAGATTTCACCAAGATAGAAGTGATCACGTCCGCTGTAATCATCGTAATAATAATATTATTCATAGCATACAAGATAAAGGAGTATGTAAAAACAATGATCAGCAAACGGATCATCGCAGCAAACGTGGTAAACGTTTAAGAAGAATTCAGCATCTCAATAAACAAACCTGCTCAAACTGAAGAAATCCAATAAGAAGGACGCTGCAATTCCAAAATAAAAACAATCAAGAAATCTTCATAAAAACAAATATTATGTAATTTCCGTATTCATGTAATCAAAAAAAATAATAATAAATGTATTTTTTCCCATAAATATAAGTTTACACAAAATTGTTAGTGTAATTAATATTAAAATAAGTATGTACAAAAAATAAAAATAATAATTCCATAAATATGAGTATAAGCAAAATTGTTAGTATATAGATAAATAAACAAAAATTTTCAATAAATAACATTTACGCCTAATAAATAGAAAATACCGTATGTATATAACTTAAAATTGAATGTTTACGCCTAAATGTATGGTTATTAAGTAATTAAAATAACAAGAATTGTGAAAATTATATAATGTGAAAGTACGAATATGATATTTCAATATCATTTTAGGTTGAAAATAAAAATTTATGTCAATATAAACAAAAATTTTTTCTAGGGTAAATAACTTAATGACAATAAGTAGGTTAAAAACTAAATATTATGTAAATGAATAAAAAAAATTTTTTTTTGCTAAATCCAAATTTTTCTTAAGAAATAAAATTAATAGAACACAAAAGATGATGCGATCTTAAATTTTTCTGACCGAAATGGATTCACTGACGAAAGCTGAAAACCTGATTAAACAGACGCGTAAAATAGAAGAGTTACTGAACGAATCTAACTCTAAAACATATGAGCATACATTGCATCTCTCAACTAAGCTCGAAGAGATCCGAAAGAAATTCAAGACTCTAGCAGTCACACTAGCACTCGAACTCAATAGCCAAGAATTTGAGAAAGTGAAGAAACATTTCAAAACTCAGTATACAACAGTCAAAGAACTGATTGATGAACAGTCGCATCAACTGATAGAGATTAATGATAGTATATTCACACATGTAGATGTGAATGAATTTAAAAATGAATTCAATAAGCTGCAGCAGAAAAATAATAAAGAAAATATGCAAACAAATTTAAAGATAATAATTTATGAAGCACCTCAAAGAATTACAGATAGAAATAAAATGGATGAATTAATAAAAGTTTACCACGATACACCACACACCGGAGGACATGCAGGTGTCAAAAGAACAATTAACAAATTAAAACAAAAATACGTCTGGAAAAATATGAGTAGAATGATAAAGAATTATGTAAAAAAATGTGAATCATGTGCTAAAAATAAACAAATTAGAAATGTTAAGGAAAAATTAACCATAACCGATACACCGACAACAAGCTTTGAAACAATTTCAATGGACACAGTTGGACCATTGCGACTTACGGATAGCAATAGATATATTCTTACGATTCAATGCGATTTAACGAAATACATTGAAGCGATACCGATAGAAAACAAAGAAGCAAAAACAATAGCCAAAGCGCTCGTAGAAAAATTCATTCTAAAATACGGTAATTTTAAAAAATTAAAAACAGACTTAGGGACAGAATTCGTTAATGAATTAATGAGAAATGTATGTGCATTCTTTAAAATATCCCATATAACCTCGACACCATATCACCATGAGACACTTGGTTCTATAGAGAGAAACCATAGAGTGTTGAATGAATACCTTCTTTCATTCACGAGTGATTATAACTGGGAAGAGTGGATTCCATATTTTGTGTTTTGTTACAACACAACACCACATACAGACACCGGGTACACACCGTATGAGTTAATTTTTGGAAAGCTAGCAAGCCTTCCATCGGACGAAAAATTGACTAATAACGCACCAATATACAATTTTGATAACTACGCAGAAGAATTAAGATTTCGCTTACAACAAGCTCAAAGCAAAGCGAAAGAGCTTCTAATAATAGCAAAAATAAACCGAAAAAATATCTATGATAGAAACGCGAATCCGATAGACATAGAAAAAGGTGATTACGTTTGGTTAAAAATAGGTGAAAGAAAAAAGTTAGACTCACCATTCGATGGACCATATGAGGTCATAGAAATAGTAGAAAATAATGTTAAGATAAAAATGGGCAATAAAGAAAAATTTGTACATAAAAACAGATTAAAAAAAAGTTAGGATTAGTTAAAATTGCCAAAATAATAGTTAAGCAATAAGAATTAAATAGTAAAACAGAATAAAATTATATTACTTGCAAACAATAAAAATATGTAACAATTTCTCCAATAATTAAGCATAAATAATATCAAAAAGGTCAAAATCATAATAACAATGAAAATTTATCTTCAATAAATTTTCACTTAGGGGTAGGGATGTAACATATGTATGACTAATCCAATTGACATACATTACATATGTTATTCTCCCAACCAAACTATTCTAAACAATTAAATAAGTCATCAACAACTTAAAAGCCTAGATCTAATTTCTATAAATTCCCACGATATATATGTTATAAGGAAACCCAATTAACTTAAAATAATATTAAAGTTGATGACATCACAAAAATAAACTTGAATAAAATTTAAATAAAATTTGTTGAAATTCCTGCTGAACGAGGCAATTATATTTATTTAATATAATATTGACCGATATTAACTTCACATAATAAATCGATTGATAATTGGTTAATCGATTTAATTATGAAAATAAATGTAAATAAATGTAATCTTAAGAGGGGATTATAGCGGGCAAACCCTCTATCAATTCCACTATAAATTAAATGAAAATTGTAACGAAGAATCAATCAATAAACTTATCCGAAAGTTTAAAGTTAAAGTGTTAGTTTTAATTTAAAACCTCTAACGGAAGAAAGTCTGCCCAATAGGCCTCAGTCTACGGGTTTAACATGGTTTATCCAGTTGTAAAGACTTTCTTCCCATCATAAATATTGAGACGAATAAGTGGACGCCGTAGTATAGCAGCTCAACAGATAAGTCCACCATACTAGAATCCACTTGCTGTAACCCCTTCCTCCATGCCGTAAATCAGTTGGTTTTATTTTTGTTAGATTAAAAATAGTTATGTGAGGAAAGGTCACTAGTTTTTTTCGTTTGGTCGTACCCCGTTGTATAATTATAGACTTCTCCAGTATTGAGCTTTGAGAACTAGAATTTGCTTTCCTGTCCCCACATACGCTCGAAATCCAAATGTTTTATTTTTTTTAGATGGAAAATCATTAGGTCAGAAAAGGTCACTAGATTTTTTTGTTTGGTTGTATGCCGTTTTAGAGAATTTTCAAATTTTTAATTTTGGGGGGGCTAGAATCCACATGCTGTAACCCTTTTCTACATGCCGTAAATCAGTTGGTTTTATTTTTGTTAGATTAATAATAATTAAGTGAGGAAAGGTCACTAGTTTTTTTTGTTTGGTCGTACCCCGATGTATAATTATAGACTTCTCCAGTTTTGAGCTTTGAGAACTAGAATTTGCTTTCCTGTCCCCATATACGCTCGAAATCCAAATTTTTTATTTTTTTTAGATGGAAAATCATTAGGTCAGGAAAGGTCACTAGATTTTTTTGTTTGGTCGTATGCCGTTCTAGAGAATTTTCAAGTTTTGCATTTGGGGGGGGGGGGGGGGGGGCTAGAATCCACTTGCTGTAACCCCTTTCTACATGCCGTAAATCAGTTGGTTTTATTTTTGTTAGATTAATAATGGTTAGGTGAGGAAAGGTCACTAGTTTTTTTCGTTTGGTCGTAACCCGTTGTATAATTATAGACTTTTTAAGTTTTGATCTATTACAACTAGAATTCGCTTTCCCCTCCCCACATATGCCCGAAATCCAAATTTTTTATTTTGTTTATATAAAAATCGTCTGGGCAGAAAGATTCTCTAGTTTTTTTCGTTTGGTCGTATGTTTATTAATCGTCTTACTTATAGTTTTGTTGATTTAATTTAAAGTTTTTGGTTTGATATTGTAAAGAAAATAATACTATTTTATCATTTATATGAACTGCTTTTATATAGAATCTTTATCATAGAAATATTCAATTCTGAAAATAAGTTTTTTATTTACTATTCCCAAGAATATTCAAGAAATTCTAGAAACATTGAAGGCACTGTTAATGTCAATGGCAAACATTATCTGAAAAGGCGTGAATTTTTATTACTTAAACTTATTACTTAACTTATTATATTAATTTCAAATACATTATCCTCGTAATCGTCAGAATTATAATAACAACCGAGTTTAGAAAATCCCTTGACAATAACAATCTAGCTGTAGAAATAAATAGGTAGAAAAATTCATTTAGACTACAAAAATTAGTGTGTTCTAACTCATTATAATTTTTATAACCGATATCTTATTCTGTACAAAAATAATAAATATATATTTTTAACAACCAATATATTCATAAAACGTTATAATTTCAACAAGAATTACAATTTAAAAATGATAAATCAAAATGAGTTTCATTTCTAAATTCGATTTTATTAGTCCTTAACATAGTCAAGTCATACTTTGAAAAAGAATATTAAAACAAAGAGAACCTTTTATTTATGAATGAGATTATAAATATAAAAACTTATTTTCAAAACGAATTGCAACCACCTCAATTTATTACCTACTTTTATTATTATTCTAATAGTAATTTTATAAAAGGTATTTATTATCTTAAATAACTACCACCCTCTCCCATATTTTTATCAAAATAATAAAACAATATTTATGAGGTTTCCTTTAATTATTGGTAATGGTCAAACTATCAACTGATCATCAATGATCATGTATCTAACCCCAAAATAAAATTAAGTGAAAAATGTAAAAAAAATTTAGGTTTACATAATAATGATAAAATAGCCAGGATCATATCCATTTAAACCTTGTGTTAAGTGATTACTCCTGTTTGTAACACTATTTGTGAAGTGTTTTTCTTTAAAAATATTTTTTGTGAAAAAGAACCAATTAAATAAAATAAAATATCTATGAACTTTCATTGATTAATTAGTGATTAATAATAATTAATAATAATTTTTTTTGTGCTTTGTGAATAAAAATTAAAAACAAACAATAATTTATATTAAGTGTAAAAAAACAAAAAAAACAATTGTGATTGTGTTCCTCATATATTAATAACCATCATCCATTTATCGAAGGTATGTATATAAATATTTCTTAGATTTGAGCGAAATAAAAAATTTTAACAATTAACAGTCCTTAACATGTATTGAATTTCTAATATTTAATTGAGTTTGAATTTAATATTTACATTTTATACACAAGTACCATTTTATGTAGTTCTTTTTCTGATTTTAAAAATTGAGAAACGATCTTTTACTGCCTTTTAATTAACTTCCAATCTGGATTACTTCCCGTTCGATTGAGGAATAAAAATAAGGTTATATGATTATATTTTTAGGACAAACTTTATCGAAATTCTAATTTAGTCAACAACTTAAACAACATTTTTTCCTATATAATTGTAAAGAAACTTATTTTGTATGAATATATGAAAGCTATATTGCACTAATTCTAATGATAATTATTGTGCGATTTTGTGCAAACAGTTATTAGAATTCAGGCTTTTCCAGGTTCCAATTAGCTGCAAAATTATACTACAATACTGAATCTAAATTTAAGTTTTAAAATTGCTAAATATAAATTAATGTAATAAAGTTATCAGATACTGTAATTTAGTTATCAGATTAAATAAATTTCCTTGCGATTATTTAGAAAAATATGTTGATTTAATTAAACATATAGTAGATTAAATTGCTTTCGCATGTTTATTACAATTAAGAATTAATTGGGGTACAGCCTTCAAACTGAAATTCTAGTAAATCGAACAGTTCTAAATCTAATTACTTGAACCTTACGTTCAAGTACCTTACGTACCTACCTTACCTTATAATACGTAGCTACAGTTGTTCAGGTGTGACACCAAAATTTTGTAGGCTTAAGGTTAGGAAAAATCGATTTGATCTCTTCATCCATAATATATTTATAAAAAAATGACAAACCAGCAATATTTCTTTTGTGCTGCAAGGAATCAAGTTCGTTAGTAAGATTTTAGTTGCAGTGGCAGGGAAAATTACAAAAATTACTTTGGACAGCTTTTACTGCTTTATAGAAATTGCGCGAACCAGTCAGTAAGGTATTCAGTACAGTTAGATCCTATTAAATAGATGTTTCTCTAAAATACTAAGTCAATGACATAAATTTCTCTCTTTTCGATACTTTCTAATAGACTAAGAGCCCGTGACGGCCAGACCTTCGTTATTTTATAAAAGCTGAAAGTTTCTCTGCGCATACCCCCTACTCAGGTAGGAACGATTAGCGACATATGAAGTTTGGATCATGGTGGCTTTGGCAGGGAGCAGGTAACAAAGGGGCCTTCAAAGTTTCGTGAAAGTATAAAAGGTAATTTTTATATATTCTTCGGGATAGTATAGAAGTCAAGTCACCCATTGCCAGACACTTACTATCGTGGCAAACCCCTGCCAGACACCCTTAAACTTTATCAATTTGTTAAAGTTTAAGGGTGTCTAGGGAGGGGGGGTTACCACGATAGAAAGTGTCTGGTAATGGGTGACGTGACTTCTAATACTATCCCGAAGAATATATAAAAAAAACTACCTTTTGTACTTTCACGAAACTTTGGAGGCCCCTTTGTTACCTGCTCCCTGCTAAAGCCACCATGATCTAAACTTCAAATGTCGCCAAGGGGGTATGTGCAGAGAAACTTTCAGCTTTTATAAAATAACGAAGGTCTGGCCGTCGCGGGCTCTTGCTCTATAAGGTTTTCATCAGTTTTGTTTGATTAAACGTACGAAAAGGCTTTTTTGTTTTACATTTTATTGCTTTTTCCATTTACTCAAAAACCAGAGATCAGTCTTCGAAACAATCAATTTATTTGGAATAAGTCTGCGCATACTCTCGACTATAGTTTCAGAAAAATTATGCATAGCCATGTCTAGGTCTTGACCACTTAAGCAGTAACGATTTTAAGAAAACCATTTGAAAAAGCTTTTATGTCCTTGTTAATTCGCTGCTTTGAAGTCCCGAACATGACGAAGATTCGATTTAAATTGTGTAGGAGTTTGTACATTTAGTGAAGAACAATTTAATGTCTGAACCACAAAAAGGCTCTGATTTTTAATTGCACCAAATATTGATCGTTTGACAAATATTTCGTGTTTCTGTTTTGGAGTTTTCTGAAAACGTATGGATGAACTTAATAAATTATTTAATCAATTTGATTATTTTTTATTTATTTTTTGATTTATTTATTTTTTTTTGAATTGCAATTTAATTAAATCTCTCAAATGGCAAATAAAGCTACTACTGCTTTAAAAAATTTGCTATGCGTTTTACGTTTCCATATTTGGTTTTTTTCAAAACAAATTAAACAGATTAATAATATTATTAATCTATTAATAGTTGCGTCAACGAAACCTTTTGGTAAGCAGTCCTCAAGAACAGCTCCGATTTTGATAATGTTATTTTTCTAAATTTTGTAATATTTAAGTATTTAGGCATAAAATACATTTTTACACTGTCCGTTGAGAAAAAAGAGATATTTATGTTATTTTTTTGTAGTTATTGTATAAATAGTTTTAAATTATATGTCAACATATTAATAAATGTTATAATGTTATGCTGATAACTTACTTTTTGGTCAAAAAATGAGTTACGAATATAAGATGATATAATAACAATTGATGGACATTTTTAGATAGATAGATGTCGGTGGATTAAGAAAACCCAATTTTAAATTAATAATATACCTGCAAAAGAAAACAAAGAACACAAGAATGAATCTAATAAAACAATAAAACCCTTACAGATATTTCAAAATTTTTTTTTAAATATTGTCACAAACGAAAAGTAATCCTAAATAATAACAATTTTTATTGTGGGTACAGAATGAGTGGATATCCTTCGGTTATAAATAGTTTAGGTGATTGATTTATTTATTACTTGTTATTAGGCGGTCTTTTAATTTGATGTTTGCTTCCTTATTGTCTATCAGGATACCAGGGTTTAATTGATTCATTTTTCAATGAAAAAAGATTTCAGAGCGGGGATGTAACTATTTATATTGTTTAAACAACATCTATAATATTTAAGTATTTAGGCATAAAATACATTTTTATACTGTCCGTTGAGAAAAAAGAGATATTTATGTTATTTTTTTGTAGTTATTGTATAAATAGTTTTAAATTATATGTCAACATATTAATAAATGTTATAATGTTATGCTGATAACTTACTTTTTGGTCAAAAAATGAGTTACGAATATAAGATGATATAATAACAATTGATGGACATTTTTAGATAGATAGATGTCGGTGGATTAAGAAAACCCAATTTTAAATTAATAATATACCTGCAAAAAATAAAACAAAGAACACAAGAATGAATCTAATAAAACAATAAAACCCTTACAGATATTTCAAAAATTTTTTTAAAATATTGTCACAAACGAAAAGTAATCCTAAATAATAACAATTTTTATTGTGGGTACAGAATGAGTGGATATCCTTCGGTTATAAATAGTTTAAGTGATTGATTTATTTATTACTTGTTATTAGGCGGTCTTTTAATTTGATGTTTGCTTCCTTATTGTCTATCAGGATACCAGGGTTTAATTGATTCATTTTTCAATGAAAAAAGATTTCAGAGCGGGGATGTAACTATTTATATTGTTTAAACAACATCTATAATATTTAAGTATTTAGGCATAAAATACATTTTTATACTGTCCGTTCAGAAAAAAGAGATATTTATGTTATTTTTTTGTAGTTATTGTATAAATAGTTTTAAATTATATGTCAACATATTAATAAATGTTATAATGTTATGCTGATAACTTACTTTTTGGTCAAAAAATGAGTTACGAATATAAGATGATATAATAACAATTGATGGACATTTTTAGATAGATAGATGTCGGTGGATTAAGAAAACCCAATTTTAAATTAATAATATACCTGCAAAAAATAAAACAAAGAACACAAGAATGAATCTAATAAAACAATAAAACCCTTACAGATATTTCAAAAATTTTTTTAAAATATTGTCACAAACGAAAAGTAATCCTAAATAATAACAATTTTTATTGTGGGTACAGAATGAGTGGATATCCTTCGGTTATAAATAGTTTAGGTGATTGATTTATTTATTACTTGTTATTAGGCGGTCTTTTAATTTGATGTTTGCTTCCTTATTGTCTATCAGGATACCAGGGTTTAATTGATTCATTTTTCAATGAAAAAAGATTTCAGAGCGGGGATGTAACTATTTATATTGTTTAAACAACATCTATAATATTTAAGTATTTAGGCATAAAATACATTTTTATACTGTCCGTTGAGAAAAAAGAGATATTTATGTTATTTTTTTGTAGTTATTGTATAAATAGTTTTAAATTATATGTCAACATATTAATAAATGTTATAATGTTATGCTGATAACTTACTTTTTGGTCAAAAAATGAGTTACGAATATAAGATGATATAATAACAATTGATGGATATTTTTAGATATATAGATGTCGGTGGATTAAGAAAACCTAATTTTAAATTAATAATATACCTGCAAAAAATAAAACAAAGAACACAAGAATGAATCTAATAAAACAATAAAACCCTTACAGATATTTCAAAAATTTTTTTAAAATATTGTCACAAACGAAAAGTAATCCTAAATAATAACAATTTTTATTGTGGGTACAGAATGAGTGGATATCCTTCGGTTATAAATAGTTTAGGTGATTGATTTATTTATTACTTGTTATTAGGCGGTCTTTTAATTTGATGTTTGCTTCCTTATTGTCTATCAGGATACCAGGGTTTAATTGATTCTTTTTTCAATGAAAAAAGATTTCAGAGCGGGGATGTAACTATTTATATTGTTTAAACAACATCTATAATATTTAAGTGGTTATTGTTTTAATATTTTCCAATTCCTTTAGAGGGTTTGTCTTTGATCAGCATTGGTTAAAAACACTGTTTTTTTACAAAAAAAAAAAAAAATTTTGTTTAAAATGCGTTTTTTATTGTTTAAAACAGCTTTTTGTGTTTGTTTTATGTGTATGTTTTATTCTCTTCCATTTATTAACATCAGCTTTATTTGTTTGTTTTTTCCATAATAATAGTAATAGTATTGTTGTATTGTTTTCTAAGCTATAGCCTAATGAACTTAACCTATTGTCTAATTAAATTTTTCCTATAAAAAATTATCATTATTCAATTGGTATGATTCCAATTGGTCAAATTGATTTGATTGTATTATAACTATTTTCAAATTATAATCACAATAGTTTTGATACGTTTTGTTCATAAATCAAATTTTAAGTTAAATTCTCTCTATTGGGCAGTAGCTTCCTGGTTCATTAGAAGGTTTACCTGGCTTAAGTATCGCTATCACTTTCGTAGTCTTAAAATGTTTTCAAAGATTGCCGGTTTCTAGGATATTCGAGAAAAATTTAGCTAGCAATTGTTTTACATTTTGCCAGCATTTCTAAGAAATTCTGGAAAAATACCATCGTACCCACCTGTTTTCCGTTTTTTGTTTGGGACAGAGCTGAATCTAGTTCTTCGCTACTGAAAGAGTTCGCATACTTCGACGGCGACGAGCAATTGCGCTTCATTTCTCTTAATTTATGTTTAATTGTTCTCTTATGAAGGCGATTAATAGAAGAACGAGACATTTTTACGATATGATTCACAATGTCCTCTGGATTTATTTCATTGTAAGCGCGAGTAATTGAGTTTGAGCCACCCAGCTTCCGAAGGAGACTCTAAGCTTCCCTGCTTGAATGGGAAAAATCAATGTTTTCAACAGCGTTAATCCTCTTTTGTTTTCCCGCGGCGTCCAGTGAGTAAATTAAATCATAAGCCACGTCTGCCTCACCACTACAAAGGTACTCCATATATAATGTATCGCTCTCCTAACTCCAGCCAGGAATGTATTCTTTACAGAAGCCTCTTGGGATGCTTTTCTTAGCAGTTGAGATGATGACTCCAACGAACCTATCATAATTTTAAGGAATGGGTTGGATCCAGCGAATCACTACATCCAAATCGGACCTATATTTAGCCCAGTAAGCTTTGCTAAAATTCCATCTAGGTTGAGGAGTAGAGTTAACGAGTTGGTATTTTGGTACCTACTTCAAGAATTACTGGACGATGTGGAAAACCATGTACGACAGCCCTGGATATTGGAATAGGGTTGCGTTGTTCGTTTGTCGTGGAAAAACAGAGGTCGGGGTTGTAATCACGTCGCCACCTAGCAGATCTAAAGGTTTTCATGTCTTTCGCATCATATACCAGGAACATGTTGTTACCATCCGCCCAGTCAGTCGGTTGTATGCCATTGGATAGTTATTTGAGTAGGACCACTGAGTATGATGGCTATTGAAGTCACCAGCACTGGGTGGTGAAATAATGGTAGAGTAGCAGCTGGCCATCCTGTATTTGGAGGCTTGTATACGTTTACAATCTTCGTGTCCGATATATCAACAACAAGAAGATGTATATCGTTGTCCGTCTGTGTAAGTACATGGGTGCAGTTTATCATTTCTGATTTAACATACGTGGAAGACCCATATGGATAGTATATAGCACTAATTAATTTGTAACCAACAATGTTTCTTCTAGAGGTAAGTTGCGCTTCATCTGCTGCAAGTGTTTCTTGCAGAATTACAACGTCGATGTCGACATCTTTCAATACTCTTTGTAAATGTTCATCACAGCCAAGAGTTCAAAATGAAATATTTGGCTACCAAATTTGAATAGACTTTTAGCGTAATCCAGGGTTTAGCGCGAGGAGCTTGTCTATTAACACACCCCACCCCTTCGTGTTTAATGAATTTAAATCTCTCGCAAATTTAAAATTTTCGCTCGTGCTTTTGCTTGAGAATAAACTATTTAATTACACACTTATTGATTAAATTACTATTATACTACGAAGATTCGTTTGTTTGGTTTTAAATGAAATTGTGTAATTGAAGTGAAAAAACTTCAAGGAAAACTGTTGTCCTAAATATTCTCAGATTAAAAAAGGTTCTCTAAAGATTTTCAAGATTTCCATGATTCTTTTATGATTCTCAAC
>CAVNZG010001513.1:0-25808 GCA_963693315.1 Diogma glabrata
ATAAGTTTGCGTTATTGACTGAGTCGAAAGAGAGTTAATTGAAACAAAAACAGAGATTTGAACGTCAAAGTAACAGAAACGTGTACTAATCCACTAAAATCAAAAAATTACAGGAAATAGCCGCTGTATTTGAAAATCGAAGGACAACTATGAGGAAGCAGTCACTTGCTCTGGTCTCAAGTCCTCGGCATGCGTCGTGGTTTTACTCGTTGTTCCTTTGATATACGGAGACTGCTTTTAGACATTAAATTAAATGAAATAAGATTAATAGTGGGAGCGATTGCCTTTAAAACCCCAAACAACACTATAAGAGGAGATTTAAAGGACCCAAAGAATTTACATGTCTCACTTATTTAAATAATTACACATGATCCCAAAATAAATAGAAAATTCCAAAAAAATGACTTAACTACAGACATAAATAATTTACTATCATAACAATATAATAATACCAATGATGATGAAAATAATACCTGCTACCTTTATAGTCTGCTGATAACATTCCATGGACCATGGGCAGGATTCGGTTAACATCAATTCATGGGATGGGACGCAGTTGATGACAAATCCAATAAGCATAAGAAACAGGTTAATCGTAAACAAATTTTTATTTTTATTGATTATCTCTTGAGCATGAGTGTTACCAGTTCTTATATAACGTAAATTGTTTTTATTTTTGTTTAATATTCTTTTACATTGTAAAATTACTTCGGTCTGAAGGACCTAAGTATTACATTCATGAGCTCAAAGTGAAATTCTTACCCCCACTTTTTGGCATTTCTTGACGTTTTAGGACCTACTGATGCTAAAAAAGCAAAAAAAATGTATGTCTGTCTGTCGGCCGTCCGTCCGTCACAACCGACGAAATCTAGAAAACCGCTGGACGGATTTCAAATTTTTTTTTCTAAAATTAGGTTTACTCAATGGAAAGAGCCGAAAGGACGATGTGTTTGATAACTGTACCGGAAGTGTGTCAAAAAAATCGGAAATTTTTTGGAAAATAATAAAATTAATTATTTGTTTGAAATGAAATTTTATTATTATTATTGAGAATTATGGCATTATAAGTTTGTCAAAAACATAACGTCAAGTTTGTCAAAAATCAATTTCATTTATTTTTTAGCCAATTTTTTGGAAAAAAATGTAGCTGGTTTTATGACGTAAATGTAATTGAAAAGAAATTGGACTTTTAAATTTTTGAATTTGTTACAGTTTTTGAAATATTTTTGGAATTTCGAAAAAAGTTTGTATTATTGATTTTCTAATAATTTTTGCAATATTTTTAGAATTTCAGAAAAATTTTGAATTTTTAAGAATTTTTGGTATATTATTGGAATTTAGAAAAAGTTTAAATCTTTGATTTTATTCTAATTTTTGGAACATTTTTGGAATTTTGAAAAAAGTTGCAATTTTTGATTTTGTTATAATTTTTGCAATACTTTTAGAATTTTTGAAAAAATTTTAATCTTTGATTTAGTAATAATTTTTGGAATACTTTTATAATTTTGAAAAAAGTTTGAATTTTATTTAATTTTGAAAGAAATATGAATTTGTGATTTTGTTATATTTTCTCGAAACGCTAAATGAAGAGGTTTTTGAGTAGTTTGCTGAGTGTATCATCTTTTCACTAATTTATGTTAATTTACGATCTGTTATAATTTTCCAGCAACGTATTAATGTTTTGTGTTAGTTTTGTAATAAATTTCTAAACAGAGATAAAAAAAGGCTTATGCTTTAACAAAAAGTTATCTTTGATATACACCGCTGCCTAAAACTAAAATCCATGTCTTCATAAAAGTTTTTTGCCGAAAACTATATCAAAATCCTTAACCCAGACCGAAGTCTTGATATCTCAGAGCTGTGAAATTTCAGCCCCTCCATATTTTTAAAATTAAGTTCTTAAAGTAGAAATTAGTTCTTCTTAGATAATGTGCTTTTCAGTTTTATATGCTTTCAGTTTTGACTTTTCAACAGAATCTATATTTAAATCTATATATGGTATTATTCAGTGTTTGTCACAAACACGACACGACAACTGTTAATTATTTTGATTTTCAACTCAATTATTTTTTTGAAAATTCAATAACTCTTAATAGCACATAGTAATCACTACATCAAAATCATAATCACAATGACTACACAAAACATAACTTTAACTTAACTTTAATGGCTTTAACTCAACAAAACTTACCTTTACCACAAACAGAACTTAACTTAAACAAAATCGAATTTAAGTGAACATCACTCCACTTCAAAATTCATTTCCCGACTTCCCGAAAACTTGAAATTTTTTCATTCTTTCCGTCCAAAGTTTTTGAAGTTTTCGCCAATTCTATAAAGTTTATAAAATTTATTTCTAACTTGATTTGTTTTCAAATTACCAAATCAAAGAAAATTCAATCAATATACACACCAAGGTTAATAAACTTAATATCGACACATTAATTATTGTAATTCATATTTCACGTGTCTTCAATTAGTTTACTTACCTAAGTTTGGTGTTATAAGATTTGCAACTTTAAACGATGCAAATTATACTTGCATTGATTGGATTTCTTGGATTGTAAAATGTCAGTCAACCAATTATTTAGTAAAACAAATAAACTTGACACAAACTTTGGAGACGGTTATTAGAATTTAGAAGAGTAATTAGAAACTATTTTTAGAAACGATTAGACACTAGAAGAATTGAGCAATGTGACGAATGGAAGGAAAATTAATATGGAAGATTTTCCATCCGGCACAATTGATCTTAGCATTAAGAACTGTACTAATATAATTTATTCCGCAGGTGACGAGGCAATACCACTAAAACCCATTACATTTAACTACTAATTAATCCTAAATGACAATACGTTAAGACTCATTATATTTCGTAGCATTCAAATCATTTTTAGGTAGATTTCATATAAAAATCTACCTATTGCAATGGGCTTCATCTCGGAATTTCGGAAAAATTTTTGTGCCAAACGACTATATATGAAAAGCGGAGACGAAAAAACAAAAAAAAAAAAAATTTATATATATATATATATATATATATATATATATATATATATATATATATATATATATATATATATATATATATATATATATATATATATATAAACGATATGAGATATAACGAAAACGACCGGCACTCTCACGGTTGCATTTGTTGAGGTAGATCAACAAAATTTTCTGTACTTGTGTGTTCTATTAATATCTTGGACAAGTTCGTGAATCAGCAAAATCCGACACGTGGTTAAGAAACTAGAGGCTTTTTTCTGAAAAAAATTGATTTTTTAAAACCGTTATAACGGCCGTTTGGATACTAATATTTCAAAAAATTTAACAAATTTAGAATTTTTGAAATCTTTTTTATCAATTTGTTTTAAAAATAGACCTCTGCAGTTAGAGGTTCCTGAGTGAGCGGCTCCAACAAAAAAATTTGCAAAAAAAAATTTTTTTTTGAAACAACCGGTACTCTCACGGTCGCATTTATAAGGCCAGATCAAAAAACCTTTTTTAAAAATGTGCGTTTTATTAATATCTTGGACAAGTTCGTAAATCAGCCCCATCCAACACATGGTTAAGAAACTAGAAGCTTTATACTAGAAAAAATCTCTGTTTTTTAGATCCGTTATGACGGCCGTTTGGATTCTAATATTTTAAAAAACTTCATAAATTTAGAATCTTTGAAACCTTTTTAATCAGTTTTTTTTTCAAAAAAAAGACCTCTGCAGTTGGAGGTTTCTGAGTGAGCGACTCCAACAAAAAAGCTTGTAAAACACAAAATGCTTTTAAATCAACCGGCGCTCTCACGGTTGCATTTGTAGAGCCAGATCAAAAACCCTTTCTTAAAAATGTGTGTTTTATTAATACCTTGGACAAGTTCGTAAATCAGAAAAATCTGACACATGGTTAAGGAACTATAGGCTTTATACTAGAAAAAAAAGTGGTTTTTTTAATCCGTTATAACGGCCGTTTGGATACTAATATTTTTAAAATCTTCATAAATTTAGAATTTGTGGAAATATTTTAATCCGTTTCTTGTAAATATAAACCTCTGCAATTAGAGGTTTTTGACTTGTTGGCTTCAACAAAAAAGTTTGCAACAATCCCCAACTACAATTTCCAAAAACCTTATAACAGTCAATATCAACCTTATAACAGTCAAAAAAATAAAAGATTTGAATAGAAGAAATTAATTTTTTTTTCTTAGAAATAAACTATTTTGATATTTTGCAGCAATTGCACGACATATGATATAAAGTAGGTTTGTGTCATAAATTGTCACACACATGTTCTGTGGTAGATTTGTTATTTGTTTGTTGCAAAATTGGATAGATAACAATATTGCTTGTAGGTAGCTAATTTTCTTTTTAAAATTTATTATTTGATATCTGTTTGAAATTAGTTTGTCTAAAACATCAGATTCTACTGGTACACAAAACTGTCTGATCTCGAAAACTACCTATTTCTAGCGGATATACGTGCCGCTTGGACTTTTTAATTTGTAAACTCCCATTTTCGGATTCACATTTGGTTATTAATTTTTTCTTTGAATCATAAAGAGAACAACCATTTTTATTAAATACGACGCTGTCACCTATTTCTGTAATTTTATTTACCGATAATAAATTTGCTGATAAACCACGAACGTCTAGAACTTCAGATATTTCTACTTCCATTTCATTTAATAACAAATTCATTTTTCCAACACTATCAACAGATAACTTTGTATTATTAGCTGTTGAAATTTCATTTACATTCGACTTTTGGCATTCAAATAAAAAATGCTTACTGGGAGTCATATGGTTAGACGCCCCACTATCAGTATACCATTCTTGTTTTTTATTTTTTTTTTTTTCAGAAAAACAACATACTGTAAAAGCTTTTTTCGATGAAGCATCGTCTTCCTTTGTTTTTTTGTATGGAAGGACAATCAAAACTTGCATGATTTTTACCACCACAAGTACAGCATTTAATAATTTTCGCCTTACCCTTTGAATTTTTCTGTTGAAATTTTATTGCGGAGCGGAATTTTTGGCCGTATTTTTACTAACAAAGCACTGCTATTTTTAGTAGCATCATCCTGAATATCTAATAATTTTAATTTGATATGACCAGCTGAAATTTTACCTTCTTTAGCCTCAAAACTCAAAATTGATGGTTTAAACTCTTCAGTTAAGCCTGCAAGTAATATAGCGGCCAGCCATTCATCACCAATTTCAAACCCAATATATGTTAACTTGCTAGCAATTGTAACTGAATTTACGTAATTTTGCATATTTTCTGAGTTTTCCAATCGAATTGAAATTAACACACGCAACAGACCAATTTTCCTTAATAATCCACTATCTTCATCCTTGAAAAGTTTTCCAGATTTCTATAGAGCTGTTTTGCTGATTTGTTGATAATTTTCATTATGTTTTATTGAAAAACTTACCTAAACGTGTTATAGGGTGTCTAAAAGATTATTCAACAGATGTTTAGAACTTTCATATTTTACTACGATATGAAAAACTGCAAAAGTTTATACGAAATACCTGATCCATGCCCCATTTCAATTGATAAAATTTCATTTTGTTAAAATTCACTAGAGTAATTTCCATTTTAGAAATATATTGTTTAAAAAATTTCGCTTATAGTTTAGTTATAGCTTATAACGACTGACCTAGTTCTAATTCTACTCAAAAACAAGAATCTTTAATAATATATTTAAAAAAATTACATAGATTGATATGTTATTTCATTTCGGTTCCGATCTTATCTAAGCCAAAGTTGAAACCCACTTAGAAAGCTTTTTATAAATGTATTAAACTCATGAGTAATACAATCAATTTTTGAAACGTTTTCCCGTGTATCCGTCCCACATTGAACGTTCTTGTGTGAGTTCATGCGAATTGCATGAGCCTGCAACCAATTTTGTACACATGTTTATGAGCTGCAAATAATGTTTAGAGTATTGTATGGGAGAGTGTTTTTGAAATTTGTTGATTGACTTGTTGCACTCAAACATGTTTCTTAGTCTTAACGCACCTTAAGAGATCTTGTTTAAAAAAAAAAAGAAAAAATAACTGTAATCTGGGTTTTTTGTTTGCATTTAAATGAAATTGTATATTGAAATCATGTGATGAGAATGCGAATAACATATATCCCGAGTTGAAATTTAACTATTCTTTAAAACATACAGATGCTACAATTTAGAACTTAGAACGTTTAAGTATCACATATTTTCAAAAGAAAAATAACCTCTACATAACACCTTTATAAGCGAGTTACCGGAAAGAATCCCTTTTGAGTTGTTAAATAAGAGTTAAAAGTTTTAAATAAAACTCCTGTTTTCGTCCTAAATAAACTAAAATAAAAGTGTGTAAAAAATCATAAAGTCCTACTAATTCTACTTTATATTGTTACGAGTGCAGAAAAATCTAGACGATTACAGAAAGATCTAAACGATTACGGTCACTTCCAGGAAAATAAAATCAACAAACAAATTAATGAAATGAATATTGTTGTTGTTGTCTCTTCTTAGAAATAGGGTCAACATAAACGATTTTATGAATCAAATCAACATAACGTAAAATAATCGAGTATTCTAATGTTTTCTCAAGGTTTCTGGAAAGTGATGTCGAATTATCTAGAAGTATTGCAGAAGGTATATAAGAAAAATACCTTTTGTAGTTTTTAATTAGTTTTATTTTAGACCTGCGACAGTAAAGCGAAATTAAATGTAGAATTAGTTTATTTTAAACCTGCGATTGTGAAGTTAAAAATTATAAAAGTGATCTTTAAATTAGCTTTTGTGTAAAGTTTTTGTAAATAAAGTTATAAGTGTTATTAAATAGAAATATTTTGTGTATTATTTTGAACGTTGTGAATTGGAAATTTCTACAATAAACCGTTGGAGTTTCGAAGCTGTTGAAAGAATATTCTAGTTAAGAATATTGTTTGCTGTATTGTTTTCCTGTTGTTGTGAAACAATTAAGGTGTTGGATACTTATTAAAACCTGGTGTTTGTGCTTACTAATCAGTGATCGAACTCAGGAAGAGATTGGGAATTACGTTTATCGAATTGAGAGTAAGGCCAATTCGAGGGAAGTTTGGAAAAACGTAACAATGGTGACATCGGCGGATTAGTTAGCTGTTAATAATGGTTTTATTAAGTGAATTGAAGGTTCTTGAGTTAAAGAAAGAACTAGAACAACGTGGATTGTCAACAAGTGGAAACAAAACTGAATTAATGATTCGGCTTCGAGAAGCTTTGGAAGCCAGTGGAATAGAAGTGGAAAGTTACCAGTTTGTAAGAGTCACGACAAATAATGATGCAGTAGCAGTTGATGAAAAGAAAAGTTCTGTTGCGGAAACAACTACCTCATTGCCACCTGCAAATTGTGATTTTACGCAGTTAATGGCTATGATGCAACAGATGAATTTGAATATGAATCAAAAATTTGATCAACAAAGCTGCAACATCAATCAACAGCTGGAAATAGTCAACAATAACATGGCTGCAACTAAGGAAGAAATCAGTAACATCAATCAACAAATGGCTGCTAACAAAGAAGAAATTAGTGAAACAATCAGCCAGCAATTAGCTTTAAATCGCGATGAAGTCAAGCAAATTATGGATGAGAAACTTCTCCAAATCTCGACGGCATTTGATGGAAAAGTCGAGAAGATTCAAAGTGAAATTCAAGATTTTGAGCATAAGGTTTTATCGAAAGTTGATGATTTCGAAAAACGGTTGCAGGATGTTGAAACGACTAAAGTTACTTCCCAGGTGGTACATCAAGTAGCAAACATCAAATTAAAACCACCATCATACGATGGGACAACATCGTTCGGAATCTTTAAATTCCAGTTTGAAACGGTGGCAGATCAGAATGTTTGGAACGCCGAAAATCGTCTTGCTGCATTGATAGTTGCTCTAAAGGGGGAAGCAGCTGAAGCATTACAGGCGGTGCCGGAAAACGACCGAAAAAGCTATGCTGAGGTGATGAATGCGTTGGAACGTAAATATGGCAGCGACCATAAAAAGGAGTTATACAGAATTGAGCTAAAAGGTCGCTTGCAACGAAATGGTGAATCTCTACAGGATTATTCCTCGGCTGTAGAACGGCTTGTGCATTTGGCACACTCGAATACTCCACCGTATTTTATGGAGAAAATGAAGATTGAGGCTTTTACAGATGGTATCCGAGATCCAGAAATTAGGATCAAAGTAATGACTACACCTAAGTCGACTTTCCATGAAACTGTCGGATACGCAATGCAATATGAGATGGTACAGAGGTTGTGTATGCCATCTGGTGGATGCAGAAAAAGGAATGTAGAGGGGAACATCAAAGGGAAAGTTTTGGCACACAGAGTTAGAAGCGACATCAGATGCTGGGTATGTGACGAAGAGGGTCACATGGCACGGGAGTGCAAGAAAAACGGAGAAGCAGACAGATTGTTGTCTTCTGTGAAAAACAGAGGAGCCGAAGAAATAGAGCACGTAGGGTTCAGGAACAGCACTAGAAAACTCCTGTGCTGGATATGTAGGAAATCGGGCCATATCTCACAGGACTGCTGGAACAGGAAGCGTGATAGATCTTCGTCTCCTATTCAACGGAAGTCTGTTGAAGGTGCAATTGTAAAGCCAAAAAGTGAGGAGAATGCAGCCTACATTCCAATTTCAAGAATTGCGGTAAATGGTGGAAGCTTGGGTATCAACGGACAACTTGAAGGTAAAGGTTGCTTCATGACACTGGATACAGGTTCAGCTCGAACATTCGTTCGCAAAGGTTTAATTGACGGCGTTTTGGAACCATCAGATGGATTGAAACTCCAAACAGTAACTGGAGAATGCGCTGAAATAGAAGGTAAAAGAATCGCTGAAATAAAATTGGGAAATAACTGCTATCAACAAGAGGTGCTAGTGGCAGACATTATGGATGAAGTCATTTTGGGGATGGACTTCATGAAGGCGAAGGGATTAGTCTTCGATTTTGGATGTGGAATCCTAAATGTTAATAATGTTGAGATGCCACTACTTGTGAATGAGGCAGAGCCAACAGTTATTGGCAGCGATGAGGAATTACGCAGTGCAAAAGAAAATCCAGCACCATCCATACAGATGAGGGAGAGAAACGTCAACCGACGCAGACGTTTAAACAAACGCCGAAAGTTAAAAAGGAAACAGGTCCAAGTCCATAACGAGGTGAGCGATGTAAAAGATGTGGTTCAAATAGCTACAAACGGGGATGAATCGCAGCTGAAAATGAGAATGGTTCGGAGACATGGCATTGTGAAACCCCCAAAGGGAAGTGATAAGAAGCAATTTAGAAATAATGAGAATCCCTACTCATCACGGTGGGCTGACATAAAACAAGGTAATGGCCCAGTACTTAGAAAGGAACCGGAAGTAATTCTAAACAGCCTGGGAAATAGAAAAAAAGAAAAAAAAAATGTTTGGATTCAACAATTGGAGGAGAGGTCTAGATCCTGTTCGGGACGAACAGGCTTAAGTGGAGGGTAATGTTACGAGTGCAGAAAAATCTAGACGATTACAGAAAGATCTAAACGATTACGGTCACTTCCAGGAAAATAAAATCAACAAACAAATTAATGAAATGAATATTGTTGTTGTTGTCTCTTCTTAGAAATAGGGTCAACATAAACGATTTTATGAATCAAATCAACATAACGTAAAATAATCGAGTATTCTAATGTTTTCTCAAGGTTTCTGGAAAGTGATGTCGAATTATCTAGAAGTATTGCAGAAGGTATATAAGAAAAATACCTTTTGTAGTTTTTAATTAGTTTTATTTTAGACCTGCGACAGTAAAGCGAAATTAAATGTAGAATTAGTTTATTTTAAACCTGCGATTGTGAAGTTAAAAATAATAAAAGTGATCTTTAAATTAGTTTTTGTGTAAAGTTTTTGTAAATAAAGTTATAAGTGTTATTAAATAGAAATATTTTGTGTATTATTTTGAACGTTGTGAATTGGAAATTTCTACAATAAACCGTTGGAGTTTCGAAGCTGTTGAAAGAATATTCTAGTTAAGAATATTGTTTGCTGTATTGTTTTCCTGTTGTTGTGAAACAATTAAGGTGTTGGATACTTATTAAAACCTGGTGTTTGTGCTTACTAATCAGTGATCGAACTCAGGAAGAGATTGGGAATTACGTTTATCGAATTGAGAGTAAGGCCAATTCGAGGGAAGTTTGGAAAAACGTAACAATATGTTCTGTCTATTTTGTAGATAGAATAATTAGGTTCTAATACTTAAGTATTTTGATACTTTTTAGTCATAGAATGTTGTCATATCTGCTTTCAATGATGTCTAATGGGAAACTGAAATTATCATATTTTTAATTTCAAGTACATGATCGGAATCGATCGGCATCGAAATTGATCGTTAATGCTTTTTGAAATATCAAATGAGATTTTAATTTTGTAGTTTATAGAATTAATAAGACTTATCAAGTTTTTAGAATATGATAAGTACTTAGTAAGGGGTTGATGTAGGTGCTTATTTAGGTGTAAAGTAGTATTTTGAGAATCTATAGTCTGAAAATAGTTTTTTGAGATTCTAATTAGATGCTAAATAGTATTTTATAGATTTTGCAGAAGTTAATAAGTTTGTAGAGAATAAAAAGTTCTTATTTAAATGGAACTACGGATAAAGGGAACTAAAATAGGCTCATTGTAGAATATCTACTACTTAAATCGTAGTTAAAATTCGATTGGGGATATTGAAAAGAAATTAAAATATGAAAATTTTGGCTATAAAATTTGATCAAATCGTGTGATCGAAATAATTGTGTAAATTTTATTCAAATAGTCAAGTTGTTAACAGTAGTACTACAAGTGTTTTAATATATGTTTTTTTTTAACTATAATCAATTCTTCAAATATTTGTAAAATTTTTTTAACTTCCCATTTATTGTTTTTGGGTCGATTTTCGAAATCGGAAATTTTATGATATCTTTACGTTTCATGACCTGCTGAAGCTGTTTAGATTATTTTTAGGTCAGAGGTTCGTCAACTGTTTATTAATTTCTCGATATAGAAAGTTATTGTTTTGGGGTCGATTTTCAAAATAGGAATTTTATGAACGTTTCAAGACCTCCTGAAGCTGTTTAGGCTATTTTTAGCTGGCAGTATGTATGTGTGTGTGTATATGCGTATGCGTGTGTTTCGTCGTATATGTACAAATTTGTCCAACGCTTTCTCGATGTATCTTGGGCGTAACTTACAGCCCAGTATTTTTCTAACGAAATCAGTTAATTTGTTTTGTAGTGGTTTTCCAAAAATGAAAATCAGCTCTTGCAAATATTACGAGAATAAATAACGCTATCAAGACCATTTACCTCCCATTTTGTTTGTCATCATGTCAACAATTTAAAATTACATTTGTATAAACAATTGCTATCTTACTTTTTAAGTTATTAAGAAAATTTGAAAAATAGGTGTTATTTTCGTTACGCAAACGCATGAGATCTTGATGAAACTTTTGAATTAAAATGAGCTGCAAACGCATACGGGTTTACTTGAATATAGAAAATATGAGCTTTTTCAAAATTTAGCAAAGGAGTCGGGGAGGATGTCTGTGATGTCTGTGAATTAGTTACGTTTTGTGGCTTTTTTATAAAGCTTTGTGTGTTAAAATTTTAACTGGTAACAATTATAATAAAAAGCAAACAGAATATAAATTACAAATTCCAACATTTTGATACATTAAAAAATAACTGTAACTATAATAAATAACTATAATAAAAATAACCGTAAAAATAACTAATAACTGTTTATTTTTGTTTAGCGCCAAAATCATTAATTTTTTTTTTGGAATTTTCGCAACTGGTTACAATTTCAAATTAAGTTAGGGAGATGATAGTAAAAGTTTTTGTTTGTGAGTTTTTGTAACAAAGATCGACAGTCAATGATTAGATTTTTTAAAAAGCTAAATGAATTTTGTATTAAGACTATGTACTAGTTATTGATGTGTTATTCTTTGAAATTCTTTTAAATTATATTTTTTATTTTATAACCCACCTTTGGTGAGCTAAATATTTAAAGAAAAACAGTATGTAACGATTGACTATTTCGAATATTTTTCTAAAAGTAGGAAAATTCATATATAAAGAAATTTCTTAATAATTTGCCCATTTGTTTTAACTCAGGCTTTTTTATAGAAGAAAGGATATAAAAGTTTTTATGTATGTAATTTTAGTTCATTGCTCTCGAACTCTGCTTATTGAGCTACACTGTTCAAATTTATTGAGTTTTTAGAAAAGTTGTTTGATCAGATGATATATGTAGATTGTAAAAGTTTAAATGAATATTTTTTATTACGATGAAAGCGACAATAAAGAAAGAAACAAAAACATGGAAAATGCTATTCTTATCTCCGAAATTTTTTTGATTTGGGTTCATTATAGAAAATAAAATTAAACAATAAAGTTGTAATCAGTAGTGTATTGTGCCACAAGTGTTTTAAATTTTAATTGTTTTGACTAAGTAATTGTTCAAGTCAAATTTGTAAGATCAATCTATTTTTTGTTTTAAAACTAATTTTAACTAGTTCGTGGCATTTAAATTAAATTTTGTATATGAAGATTTTTTTTGTCGCAATATAAAAAATAAACAAACAAATAAAATACAAATTTCAACATTGTTGATTTATTATGAACGGCATAGTTTTGTATTTTAAATTATGAGCGTGTTTAATTGCAATAAACAGCAAAAGAATTAAATCGATGGCAGTTAAGAAAAGTAAAAGATGATTGTTATTGGAATCTAAGAAATTGTGTTCAATAAACGCATACAAATATAGCTCGTCATCAATATTTGAAAGTGATAGATTTTTTTTCAACGCGAAACATATATGTACAAGGTAGAACTTGAGGACACTTGTATTATGATATTGATTCAGAAGGTCAAAAGTTTGATGTTGTTGGTCGATTACAGTGTAATTTCGACTATTCTTTATATGGATATAATACTGGATATAAATTCGTGGTAATATACAATAGAATTTTGTGACAAATTTCGCTTGGCATCAGCTTCTCACATCCAGCTTAGGGAAATAAAATACTTTGTTAAGGAACAATGGCTGATGGTTGTGGGTTAAAAATTTGAAAAAAAATTACATGTATAGAGTAAAAGACGAAGATCATCTGATTGTAGTGCATATACATATCGAACTAATAATGAGGTGCATACAATTTATTTTCATAAGAAGTTGAATATAATATACAATTTATAATGTACGCTTTATATTTATTTTATATAACTTTTTGTTCTTGCATAGTTCGTCCTAAATTATTATTAAATTATTATTTCTTGTTAGCTAAATTTTTGGTTAGTAAGTTCTTTGTATTGAAAAATTAGTGAAAATAAGAGATTTTCCAGGGTCAGGGCTTGCGATATTATTCTTAAATAGTCCAATTCTGTACAAGTATAACAAAAATAAACTTAATAAAGAAAAATTGTGAAAGACTCAATTGTCTTTAGTTTTTAGTGTACTTATGATTTAGTGACAATTTTTCTGGCATACCTTATCTGTGAAAAATAATTAAACTTTTATTCATAATAAATTTCTGAAAAATAAACTACATAAGGAAAAATAGTGAGAATTTTTATGAACATTTTTAAATTTAAAAGCAAAAATATGGAGGGGCTGAAACCTCAAGCTCTGATATATCAAGACTTCGGTCTGAGTTAAGGATGTAGGGAGTACCTACATCTTCCCATATTACCTCATATAGATTAGTATTAAGATTAAAGATGATTTCTCAAATCTGTAAATCATTCATATCTACAAAACAAGAACACACATTTCATTCAATGCATTTAGCTCATGAAAAAATTTAAAGGTTAATCTTTTTCAATTATGTCATGAACTAAAATGATTAAATGTGTTATTGCAAAAATTGCTTAAAAATTTCAAGTTTAAACAATTTTGTTTCAATAACATTGAAAACATTTATTATTTTTATAAACATATAATTTGTGAAAATTGCATTATTTTCTAACGAAATATAAATATTGGAAATAATGTAAAAACAAATTATGAACTATAGTTATTTATTTAACTAGGCAGCAAAGTAGTAGATTGACTGCCGCGGCTGAGAGTTCATAGCCGAGCGAGCGAGGCTAGGAATTCAGCCAAGGCAGTCAATCTACCTTGCTGCCGAGTTGAACATATAATTTTTTCTCCGATTAATTACAATGATATGTAATTTAATAATTATTACTTTAAAAATAAAGCAAAATTTTAAAAATGAAAAAAAAATCGATTAAAAAAATTTTTTTTTTAATCGCAATATCTGTTTATTTCTATGAAGTCTAATTATTTTGCTGCCTAGGCAGCAAAGTACTTGCTTTGCTGCCCAGGCAGGAAAAGTGCCACTTTGCTGACTGAAATAAGTCTGCAAAATTTATATTTGCTGTCTATCGGAGAAAAAATTTATTGTTACGTTTCGAAACATTTTGTAAAATGTTTATTTTCTTATATTATGAAACATTTCATAAAAATGTTTTATAGATTTTTCATTTAGATGATTAATTTGATGTTTTGATGTTTTTGGTATGAATGAGAAACAGGAAGATATTTTAGGTAAGAAAATTGTAATATATATATGGTAAGATATAGTTTTAAGAACAGTAATATAAGATTACATTTTAGAGTATCACTAAAGTATAAAGTTAGTTTTACTTCTAGAATTAGAGGATGTAAAATCATTTATTCTAAAAAAAAATCAAAATAAAAATTACATAGAAAGACATAAATGGATAACTGTTTCAATTTGGAATCATCACGGCATCATCATCGACATCTTATTTCGTGGGTAAGATTTTAATAAGTAAGATCAAAAGGCCTTTTTGTCTATGATCAGGAATGACCCTCACTTGGTCATCCGCTGTACTTATTAACTTCGAAACTCAGAATTAACCCACAACTAGTTTAAGGATTTTGATATAGTTTTCGGCAAAAACTTTTATGAGCACATTGTTTTTAGTTTTGGGCAGCGATGTTTATCAAACATAGCTTTTTGTTAAACTACAAGTATTTTTTATCTCTGTTGAGATATGTATTACAAAACTAACACGAAACATCAATATTTTGTCGGAAAATTATAACAGATCATAAATTAACATAATTTAGTGAAAAGATTATACAATCAGCAAACTACTCAAAACCTCTCTATTTAGCGTTTCAAGAAAATATTTCAAAATCACAAATTCATATTTCTTTCAAAATTCCACAAATATTGTAATAATTAAATAAAATCAAAAATTCTAACTTTTTTCAAACAAAATTCTAAAAATTTTTCAAAAATTATTACAAAACCAAAGATTAAAACTTTTTTCAAAAATTCTAAAAATATTGCAAAAATTGTAACTTTTTCCAAAATTATAAAAATTATAATAATATCAAAAATTTAAAATTTTTCAAAATTCTAAAAATATTCCAAAAACTCTTACAAAATCAAAAATTGAAACTTTTTTCAAAATTCTAAAACTGTATATCAAATTCAAAAATTCTATTTCTTTTTTTAAAATTCTAAAAATATTCTTAATATTAGAAAAAAATCAAATATTTAAACTTTTTCTAAATTCTAATAATATATTGCAAAAGTTCTTAAAAATTCAAAAATTCACTCATTTTGCAAAATTCTAAAAATATTGCAAAAATTATAACAATATCAAAATCTGAATCTTTTTCCAAAATTATAATAAAATCAAAACTTTAAAATTTTTCAAAATCCTAAAAATATTTCAAAAATTCTTACAAAATCAAAAATTGAAACTTTTTTCAAAACTCTAAATATATATAAGCAATTTCACGAAGATTCAACACCGTTTTGACTTGACCCCTTTTAATTTTGATTATTTTTTGTTTATAGATAGTCTCTCATAAATAAAAAATACAAGTTCTCTTAGAATTTTTTTTTTTCGAAACAACTGCAAACAAAAAAACCGTATAAATAACTAAATCTATTTAGGAACTTTTGACTGGAGAAGTATTATGTTCGTATTATGTTATTATGGTCATAAAGTAAAAGATTGTATTTTAACACTAAATTACAAATATTTTATTATTGAATAAACTTTTTAAATTATCATACAAATTATATATGTAGGTTAAATAAAATAAATATAGTTATTAAAAATTATTTACTTATTTTACATTGAAAAGTTTCTTCTGAGTTGGAAAACATTTTTGCATTTATTGTCTTAGTATTTAAATCCTATTTTCACATCATGAAACTTATTTGTAAACTCCACATAAGCTTCATTTAATGTACATAGCAATAAGCGCTTTTGTGTTTTTATGCGCTCATCTCCTTTTTTAAAAGATATTGCATCTCGTTTGCCTATCAGTAATCTACTGATTTCATCACTTTTATAGAACTGCTCCACAACATTTATATCTGTTGTGGATTCACTTCTTTTATCCATCGCAGATGAATGCTGAAAATTATTTTCATGTAGAGTTTTACTTTTTTCAACCAAATGACGCGTAGCATTACTTCCAAATATATCTTGAATCTCCTGCATTTTTATTTCTTGCGGTAAAATTGACAACATTTTTTGTTTTTCAGCATAATCCCCATTGTCAAAATGTATCTTTAGGTTTCTAATAATTTCTTCATAACGTTGCCTTATTTTTGCATTTTCAGACAACTCTAATAATTCTCCAGTCAAACGTTCCTGAATAGACTTAGTTATTTGTGCGGCTTTTTGTTTTCTATAGTCGAGACTGCCACACAAATTTATTTTAAGAGGTGAAAGATGATCCGATATATGCGGCACAATATGTTCGTTTCAATTATTAATTAGCACATCACGCTCTAAGTTAATCAAGTTTGGTGTTTGAACATAATCTCGATTTAAGCTGGCACCAATCACTTGATCATTTTGCATTTCATCTGATGTTTCATTTGAAGATGCGTCATTCGATACTGCATCGTCACCCACTGTTAGTGATGTTGATAAATCTGAACCAGAAGGTAGTGTTGACTGTTTGACTAAAATTAAATAACAAGATGAACATATTCGCTTATTCTCCATTGCACTAATCCCAAGAACATCTAAATGTTGTCGAACTTTCTCTGTGATTTTCCTTTTATTTGAAGAACACTTAGAATTTGAAAATGGTTTAACGCATTTATATTCACTCATTTTAGAAAAATTAAATTTTGAAAGTTTTTGTTAAAGTAATAGAAATTAACTGACAGTGACCAATTTAAAACTTCATTTTTATAACAAAAATGGGATTAAAAATAGTAATGCAGGCATCAATAAAGATTATATACGCCTATTTTTTATGACCAAATATAATTACTCTACATTTACTACTCCACAGCATCTGTTCAACCTTTTGAAATCTTTGTCTTAATTACAGCCATATATAATTTAAAATCCTTAAGATGGTTTTTATTTATTTTTAATCCATATTAGTTTACGCCTATATTCACTTAAAATTAAAAGTAGGGTTTTCAAATTTTTTAATCATGCATATCTAAAAAACAACCTCCTTTAAATGGATTAATGGATTAACTTTCACAGGTAAATAAAAAAACAAGCTTCTATTTTATTTTTTAAAAAAATAAAAAAGTGGAATTAGATGCTAGCATTATCTTTTAAGCTTGTTTTCTTATGTAACACCGTTAAATAGGATTAAAAAACTAACAATGCACAATTTCAAAAATTTCTTTTTAACACCTATTCTACGAAATATCATTTATATTGTTATTATAATTATATTATTATATTTAAAAATATAATAATTTATATTATTATATTTAAAAAAATTCCACGAGAAGTCGTATTTTTCATTTATCAAAGGCTATCTATAAACTAAAAATAAACCAAATTAAAAACGGTCGAGTCAAAATGTCGCAAAATTTTGCTGAATTTGACTGAAATTGCTTTTTAAAAAGTTCATTTAATAATAAAATATTTGATATTTAACATAAAAAAAAATCTGAATCTAAAAATCGCCATTTTTATAATTTTCTTTCAGAACAAAAAAAAACTTATTCCCGACAGTTATATGCACAACGAATTTTATCTTTAAAACAAAAATAACACGTGTCCTAAACTTTCACAAGTGGTTAACAAGTGTTAAAATAAGCTTCAATTTAGTTTAAAAAAAAAATTAAAAAAAAAGGCTATGCCATTTTTTTTCAATTACACGGTTTTTTCTTATGTTACACCGTTAAAAACTATTTCAAAAAATTAACAGTGTACATTTTTAAAAACTTTGTTCTAATATTTATTCAACGACATATCATTTATGAAAATCGATTCAGTAGTTTTTCTACAATCGCTCGTCAAAATGCACTCACGTCACAAAATAACAAAAAATTTAGGGCCACCCTTTGAAGACCCCTGGTCGAAAAAAATATTCTAAGAGAACTTGTATTTTTTGTACTGTCTATTATTGTTTTTATTTTGCTTACCGTCGTAAGTTAAATGAAAACAATTATAAGCCTTAGATCAATGAAACTAGTGTTCCTTTTATTGCTTTTCACATATATTTCTGGGATTACTTGTCCCCTTCATCAGTGTTCTTACTACTATTATATCACAATTTTTAAAAAACAATTGCTCCTAATACGCTAAACATGTAGTGTTATTGGGCCACTTACCTGACCCAATAATAATAGTTTCACAATAATAACTGATAATAATTTTCTAACTATTTTATTTAATAAAACACTTTATTTATTTTATAAGTATAAAAAATAAGATTTCAATTTATTTGAAATAAACTTTATTTGAAAACATTTTATTTTGATTCTAATTTTATTTGCATTTAATATTTTTATTTATTTATTTAATTTTCCATCAAAATCAAGTGAACGACTGATAAGAAATTAATGATATCCTAAATATATATTTAAAAGTTAAACGTTGGATTAACTGGTTTGATGAAACAACAGGATCGCTATATAATTATTAATATTGCTGAAACAGGTATATTTAATTATTATGTTTTGTTATTGAATATCAGCTGATGCGTCTGCAGGATTGAACTAGGAATTATTTTGTGCCTAATCATAAATGATCAGGATGGATCATTTATGTTGCCACAATAGTCCCCTTCTTTTTTGTGATTGAAAATCAGGTAAGAACAAGTTCTTCAATCTTTAAAATGAACTGAACGCTTTACATGTTCAGAAGGCTTGGTAATTGTGTCCGTAACGTAAGCCGGTTTAAGTCTGTCTATAGAGATAGACGTGTTCTTGCCGTTCACATCTATAATAAAATACTTGCGCAACCGCTCAATAACCTTAAAAGGACCATCATATGGACTAGTGAGCCCAGTTTTTACTTTGTTTACTCTTCTAAATACTAAATCACTGTTGAAGAAGTCCTTGGGGATGTAGATATTTTGTTGTGGTGTGTTGCGAGTATCTTGTGGGATAAGACTACGCATCGAAGTTCTAAGTTGTTCGACCAGTGAAGATGGACTTGTTGATGCTGTAGCCTGCGAATGCAGAAAGAACTCTCCAGGAACCTTAAGTGTTTGTCCGTAAACCAGTTCTGCTGGAGTGCATTCTAGATCTGTTTTGATCGACGTACGAATACCAAGGAGAATGAGTGGGAGTTGTTCACTCCAGTTAATGGTGTTTTGAGAAGCATATAGCGATGATTTTAGAGTACGATGAAATCTCTCGACTAAACCGTTGGAAATTGGATGGTAACTTGTTGTCCGTATTCGGTGTGAACCTAAAAGTTTATTAAGTTCAGAAAATAGGTTGCTCTCAAATTGACTGCCTTGGTCAGTTGTTATTTCCAAAGGAACGCCAAATCTGGAAATGTACTGGTCAATAAAAGTACGTGCTACAGAAGATGCCCTAATGTCAGTAATAGGATAGGCCTCTGGCCATCTTGTGAATCTGTCGATTATCGTAAGAATATATGAATTACCGTTTGATGGAGGTAAAGGTCCAACCAAATCCATATGTAAATGTTCGAAACGTCCAGAAGGAAGTGCGAACCGCTCGAACTCTGGCCGAGTATGCCGATGCACCTTAGATTTCTGATATTGGAGACAGGTTTTAGACCAATAGCCGGTATCAAGGTTCATACCTGGCCAAAAGTATTTCGATGTGATAATTTTTCTTGTTGATCTTGTTCCAGGATGAGACAAACCATGTAACTTGTCGAAAACGTTGCGACGCATTGCACATGGAATATATGGACGATTTCTTCCTGTCGAGACTTCACACCAGATACTAGATTCTAATGATTTGTCAAAAGGAATGAGTTGCAGACAGAATTTGGTTTTGCTCTGTTTAGATTTCTCAAGCAATTGTTTTAATTCGGCATCGTCTTTTTGAAGTGATATGAGCAGATCTATATCAATGGCAGTATGGTGAATCGTGGACACCTGATGTTCCTGTGGTCTGGACAAGGTATCTGCTACAACGTTATTAGTACCCTTGATGTGCTGTATATCATTAGTGTATCGCGAAATATATGTTAATCTGCGTGACTGGACGAAATCTTTTGGAGAATCAGATGCGAGCACAGTAGTCAGAGGCTTATGATCGGTAAAAACTGTAAGAGGTCTGCCTTCGACAAAGTACTCAAAGTGCTTGATAGCACAGTAAATTGCATAGAGTTCTCTGTCGAACGCAGAATACCTCTGTTCAGCTGGACTGAGTTTGCGGGAAAAAAATGATAAAGGATACCAACGTCCTCGAAAATATTGTTCCAAAACAGCACCCATCGCAAAACCTGAACAGTCAGTTGTTACTGCAAGCTGTGCGTTATCCAGTGGATGTACCAATAATGTTTCTTGTATTAGTGCTTCTTTAACTAAGTTGAAAGCAGTTGAGCACTCTGTTGACCAAATAAATGGTGCTTTCTTGTTCTTACATAACTGAGCGAGATGTATGTGAATGGGAGTGAGCATCTCTGCAAGGTGTTTGATAAACCGATGATAATAGTTTACCATGCCAATAAATCGTTCAACTTGTTTGATAGACGTTGGAGGAGGGAAATTTTGGATAGCCACGATTCGATCCGCAGATGGTTTAATTCCATCTTTGGTGATCTCGTGACTGAGGAAATTTATCTTGGTTGCACCGAATTCACACTTAGCTAGCTTGATACGCAGATCAAAATCTTTTAGTCGTTGAAATAGAAGACAAAGATGTTCGGAATGTTCATCCTCGTTCTTGCTGGCCACCAATATATCGTCGACGTACACAAAAACAAAGTCGAGTCCTTTTGTGACTTCATTCATAAATCGCTGAAAGGTCTGGGCTGCATTTCGAAGACCATAAGGCATACGAATGAATTCAAAAAGTCCAAAAGGTACTGTTACTGCTGTCTTGTGTACGTCTTCAGCAGCTACCGGTATATGGTGGTATGCTCTAACTAAATCGATCTTAGAGAAAACAGTGCAACCATGCAAATTCATGGAGAAATTATGAATGTGAGGCAAAGGATACCTATCTGGCACTGTGATCGCATTGAGTCGCCTATAATCGCCGCAGGGTCGCCAGTCATTGCTATCGCGTTTAGGAACTAGATGGAGTGGAGATGCTGCAGCTGATGATGAGGGACGACATAATCCTACACCACACATATGGTCAAACAAACCTTGGGTTATCTTATGCTTCTCTGGACATAACCGCCTTGGACGCGAAAATGGTAGATGTCCTTCAGTTACAATGTGATGGACAATATTATGCTTCACTGGTGTGTCGTAGTTTAGCTCTTGAGTTAACACTGCGTATTCCTTTAAAAGTTGTCCATATTTGCCGTTCAAGCTGAAAACTTTTGGTGATGTGTGTTCTTCTTGACAAATGATAGCTGATACAGAAAGCGATGTGTTTGTATCTAATAAGCATTTATTCTTAATATCAATTAAAATTCCATATTTTGAAAGGAAATCTGTTCCAATTATTGGACGATTAACTTATCCAACTATGAAAGCATGATAAAATACTCTGCGAAAGCCAAGATCTATCTGGAGTAGCCTGGTTCCATATGTTTTGATTGGTGTATTGTTAGCAGCTACAAGTACGTTAACTGCCTCAGGAGCTAAGTCGCGGCAATAGTCTTTTGGAATTACCGAAACATCGGCTCCTGTATCAATGAGAAAGCTAAATTTTGTTTTGGGACACTTTATTATTAGACGACGATTTTGAAATGTCCCATTGTCCGTCGTCGTGACTATGGGTTGATCTAGTTTTTTGAAATGTCCTTTGGTGCAGTTTTCTCATTGTTAAAAGTACAACCGTCACTACACTTTCGAGCTCGATGTCCATGCTTTCGGTGATACCAACACTTATATGAGTTTCGCATCGTTTCATTATATCTCCTAGAATGAGATCTTGGACGTCTGGACCATGAATTTGAACGTGATCTCCAAGGTGATCTTGATCGTCGAGCTTGCAAAGAGCTAGAAGCTGAGAAATTATTGAATCGAGAACGAAGTTCATTCACAGATTGCTTTAATGACTCAAAATCAAAATTGTTGCTATTATTAGCAACGATGGGAGTTGATACTCCGCTAATGAAAGGATTAGTGGGGTTTATTATGCACCACACTCTATCAGCTATTTCAATTTGTTCTTTTATTGGACTTGAGTCACTAGCAGCTAGAACTGTTTGAATTTGATGCGGTAGACGTTTTAGCCAAAGAGTTCTTAATAAGCTTTCGTTTGCGAATCCCGATTTTCCTGCTAAAATAAGCATATTGTTGTACATTTCTGAAGGTTTTAAGTTGCCCATTTCCGTGGTGCTCAGAAGCTTTTCAATCCGCTCGTGGTCAGTCATAGATTTATTTTTGATAAGTGTCGATTTTAAGAGATCATATTTAATCTCGGTGTCGGACGTCTGATCATTAATAATATGTTGAACATTATAAATAACATCTGGAGGCAATGCAGCCAATGCGTGATAATATCTCGTTTCAGCTGCTATTTTTTTAATGAGAAACAATGATTCTATTTGAACGAACCAAACGTCTGGCATCTGGTGCCAATATGGAGGAAATGGTATGGAGACTCTATTTACCTCAGAAGATACTTCAACTTCTTTTTTTAATTCACCAGAAGTTTCTGGACCCATTTTGTCTACCGGTGATACAGAAATAAAAGCGATAGAAGATCAAGAAAAGTAAAAAAAATCGATGAACAAAAAAAATCAATGTCAAATTGTAAAAGGTCAGTATGATTTTTGGTAAACGAAATATTATGTCGTAAGGTTCTAAAGTTATCTAACAAAAAAATTCAATCAATCATCTAGTAATTATTTCAATTTGAACTTTCTTAATTAAGTTAAATAAATGAAAATTAGAATGAGTATAATTAAACCTGCGTGCGCATCATCAAACATTCAATAAATTCTAACTCTCGTAATTCAATCAATTAAATTATGTAAAAAAATATTTATTCTTTTTTTTTTTATGTTGTATTTTTTTATAATATTTAAAAATTGAAAATGAATCGAAAACTAAATAAAAATGAACTCATCACCTGTTTCAACTCCCGTTTTGATTTAATAGCGTTCCTATTGTTTTGTTGTACCAGCAATCATCAAATGTAGTTACAATATAAAATAGAGAAAAAAAAATGCATTAAATTACAATCAAAATTATAAAGAAAATTTTACTTATGACCTTAAGATTAATTAACGTTTGTTTTTTTTCTGTGTATGTGACGTCTGATGATTACATGAAGTTTTCTTCTAGAATGGTTTAATCCTGGTTATGAAGTCTTGATTCTGATTTTCCTTTTAAATGGTTTAATTTTGATTGTGTAGTCTTCTTCAATTTTTTACTATATTTTCGCTGCAAACTGCATGCCGCTATCCAAAGTTTAGCATAACTTTATATGATGAAAATGTTCTTGCTCCAAATAATCCATTGCTTTTTTTTTAACTGTGTACTTCATAAGGTTAAAAAAATTTTTTTTGTCTGAATTTATTTGGAAGAAATAAAATGGATTTTAGAAAATTTCTTTTGTTAAAGTTAAAGCGGCACAAAACATAAAATATTTTTTTTTCTTAGTAATGTTACTTAAGCGGCACAAAACATAAAATATTTTTTTCTTGGTGATTTTTCTATCCTTTTTTTTAAATTTAGTTATTGACTTATGTGTTTTAACTGTTCACTGCACTATAGTTATCAGGTCCCAAACGGGATCGTCGGATGGTCACCAAATATTGAGCCACTTACCTGACCCAATAATAATAGTTTCACAATAATAACTGATAATAATTTTCTAACTATTTTATTTAATAAAACACTTTATTTATTTTATAAGTATAAAAAATAAGATTTCAATTTATTTGAAATAAACTTTATTTGAAAACATTTTATTTTGATTCTAATTTTATTTGCATTTAATATTTTTATTTATTTATTTAATTTTCCATCAAAATCAAGTGAACGACTGATAAGAAATTAATGATATCCTAAATATATATTTAAAAGTTAAACGTTGGATTAACTGGTTTGATGAAACAACAGGATCGCTATATAATTATTAATATTGCTGAAACAGGTATATTTAATTATTATGTTTTGTTATTGAATATCAGCTGATGCGTCTGCAGGATTGAACTAGGAATTATTTTGTGCCTAATCATAAATGATCAGGATGGATCATTTATGTTGCCACAGTGTTGACATAAATTGATAACATTGAACAAAAACATAAATCTATGATAAAAAATAAATTAACACAAACAATTTTAAAATAATTCATCTATAACATCTAAACCATCAATTTGCATTTTTAGTGCAAATTGATGGTTTAGATGTTATAGATGAATTATTTTAAAATTGTTTGTGTTAATTTATTTTTTATCATAGATTTATGTTTTTGTTCAATGTTATCAATTTATGTCAACACTACATGTTTAGCGTATTAGGACCAATTGTTTTTTAAAAATTGTGATATAATAGTAGTAAGAACACTGATGAAGGGGACAAGTAATCCCAGAAATATATGTGAAAAGCAATAAAAGGAACACTAGTTTCATTGATCTAAGGCTTATAATTGTTTTCATTTAACTTACGACGGTAAGCAAAATAAAAACAATAATAGACAGTACATGCTATTAAACTAGATCAGTTTTATGATATTTATAAATATCATAAACGCCCATCATTAATTGTATTTTTTATTTTTGTAAGACTATCTACACTCAGAGAATTCTGTTATTTAAAACTATCAAAATAGCCATTAGATTAATAATTTAGTGATTATTATACAGCTAATCACAACTTGTGATTATTTTTACTAATTTCGTAATAACAGGCGTTATTAAACTAATATTTTTTGTTCGTAAGATTTACTAACAAGAAAAAATTTTAATTTTCAATCTTAAAACGATAGCTTTTATATTTATATAAATTATTATTGAATTAATAACATAATGGGTTAGGTTAATATCAGATATCCATTGGATAAATGACATACATTATTAGAATAATAAAAAGTTGTCGTTAAAATAATATCAGGTTATCAGATTAACCATACGATCTTATTAGATTAATAATAGTTTCTTATTAAATTAATATTAAGATGTTATTAAATTAATAATGGAATGAAACTTATATTTTACACTTTTAAATAAAAGAAAAATAAATTTTTATTAACAATTTTATTTGTTTTTAATTATTTTTATTTAATTTTAAGGTATTTACATTTTATACATTTTGGTTTTTAACATAATTTAAACTTTTGTTTTGTTTTAAAGAATTTTCAAAATTTATATACGACAAGAATTAAAAAATGAAAGTAATGAAAGGAAATGCTCGTATGCAAAATAATAAATAAAAAAA
>CAVNZG010001514.1:0-31621 GCA_963693315.1 Diogma glabrata
ACGTTTACCTGGCTGGGGTACAATTTTTAAATCCGATCTCACACGTATACTTTATAATTGATGGATATACTTTATACTGAATGGGTTTTAACGAAAGGTTAAAAAATTATATTTTCAGGAGTCTTGTTTATGAGAAAGTGTGGTGATTATTTATACTCAACTCCAGAGCATGGTGAATTTAATCTGATATTAAATGATAGTTATACGAATTTAATTTGAAAATTAAAAAAATAATTAATCTTTTGATTAATTTATCACCAATGAAACATATTAATATTTTAATTCTGATAAATCCATAGAGTGGTTTTTTTTATTTATTAGAAATAATTTTATTAAATATTAATGATCTTATTCTGTATATTTTGAGTTTTCAAAAAACGGTATTTTAGAAAACAAGGGTTTTTGGTTTTTACTTTTGAGAAATCGGCAGTTTCGGGTCAGATTCGGTTTCTGTATTTTAATTCAAAAGTTATTATTTACATATTTACATGTTCAAACTCAGTTAACTTTAATGTAAACTATTAAAATTAAAAAGCAACATTGCATTAAATATTTCAAATTAAAACATTCAGTTTTAATAAATACAGATAAAAGCAGGGCTGCAAAATCATAAATAATTTTTAATGGTTTGATTTTTGGTTTTTCTCAATGGCCAATTATGGTTTTGGTTTCGGTATTGGTTTTTCTAGATAATAAATCATGGTTTTGGTTTCGGTTTTGGTTCTACTATGCAACATGTTTTGGTTTTGGTTCCGGTTTTGGTTTTTTAAACGTCAAAATTTGGTTTTGGTTTCGGTTTTTAGCTAAAAAACCATTGTTTGAATATTCGTCAGAGAATTGAAAAAATCACAACATTTGTCAACAAACAGTGCCAATGGTCAGTAAAAAATGTTGAGCTAATTTAAGATACACTACATGCCCAGAGAGAAGTTTCATTTCCGCATAGCGCCTAGTGCATTTCAAAAGATGACAAGGCGAACTGGCTACCGTGGTTTGTTTACTAGTTTATTCATTATAAATTCAAAGAAATTAAATATTTTAATTATATGGAAAAATATCCATCGACTATTTTTCATCTTAGATTCTTAACTGATTTTTGACAAAAAGAAAGTTACCACCTCTGTGTTTAGCACGGCAGTGTATTGTATTTATTGGACTTGACTAAATGCTTTAGATTTGATTTTGCTTTCGTTTCAAGGTTGGCAAATATCATGATATTTATATAAATATCAAAATATCCGATATTTCGGATATATATACAAAATATATCAAGTTCTGATATTTATTTTTGAATTATTTGTTCATCTTTGTTCATCATTTTTCAATATATTATGATACATATTATGGGGCGTAGTAGTATTACGTAAGCAATTTTTCTTTGATTTTAGACCCCCTTAAATCATAGAATTAGACCCCACTCTACGTACCTTCGCATTTTAGCAATATTACTAGTATTATCTGTAACTGATACTCCAATTTTTTTAGTGACTTTAGAGTTTGATTCCAAGGCGTTTTCTTTGAGGTATTCTGCTGTATGATTTTTACCAGATGAATCATCTGTATCAATAGGTACAGATTCTCCGAACTGAGCTACAAAAACGATACATATTATTAATTCGTTATGTATTTTATTTCATTACATCTAAAAACATGGATACAATTTCTCCATCATGCTTATTTTTACATGCAATAACTGTTTCGAAATAAGCTTCATTCGAAAGAGGTCTTCCAATGTGGCGGCTACTCGGAGGCGGAGGGACACAACCCGGTCCCGTTTGCTATTTTAATACAACAATAAACAACTAACCAAGAAAGGATTCCAAGATCGGTAACGCTACTACCGTGTATACCGTTATTGACCCGGAAATCTTTTTTCGGCACTACGGAAATTAAGACCTAGTGTTATCAAATTAAAGAAAAAATTATTATTAGCCCACAAAAAATTCTTCACAATGACTTCACATTACTAAATCTAAATAAAAATAGCTACAATTTCAATGGTAGGTTATGTTATTTCACAGTGACTGTATTCATAACACAAAGTCAGAACGACACACTTAGACCAAAATAGGTCTGTTCTAATGCCACAGGATATCCTCACCCTATTCGAACCTTAGGAGCTCCTGTTGAAGCCAAGTATTTCCCTTATTATAAAATTACTCAGGTCGGCGAGAGCCTTTGATGTGTATGCATTTCAAAAGAATTTGCGGTCGATACGCATCAAAATAGAAGTAAATAGTTTTGTTTTCCGATTATAGGCTGTTTAATTTATTGCAGAGAAATGATATTCATCCTATACCTCTGAACCTCAGTTTCTAGACATATTAGAATAGAGCATCAGGAGCGCTTAGGCTGTGCGCGTTCCACGTTCCGATTCTGTAGTCTGGTCCTTATATACGCCCAGGTAAAATTTTGTTGTTGTGTTCGAGTCTGCTATTCTTTTTTTGGCTAGAAAATTTAGTCACCCATTGGGGTGACAAAAATTTGGTCAATTTTAATTCCACCATAACACAGCTATTGATTGTTTCCAGATCAAAGACCGAGTTTCCCAACGATATTTCAATTAATATGTGTGACAACCAATAGACTATGGATTTATCAGAATTAAAATATGTTTCATTGGTGATTAATTAATCCAGTGTTGTGAAACGTTATTGTAACGTAACGCAAAAACGCAAAACCGGAATTAAAATTTCGTACCGTAACCAAAAACGCAAACGATATAATTTATATTAACCGTAACGAAAAACGTAACACAAACGCTTTTTTTTTTAGGTTATTACGTTACATATTTATAATATATTATTTTTATTGTTCCTTTTTTTTTTTTAAATAAAAAGTGTTGTGTTATAGGGTTTAGAATATGTGTCACAACAACACATAAATACCTTTTTAGACCTAGGTCCCACAACAACTTGCGTTCCAAGGTATTGATGAACGCTTTTTTAAACCTCTATAGATTTTAGCCACCTGAGACTATGGATTCCGGCAAACTATTCCATTTGTATGCAGTTCGGACAAAGAAGTCTTTCTGTGATCTGCCAGTATGACAGCGTGGGATCTCGACCGTTTGAGTGGTTGCGGTAGCCGATTGCCGAGTGGAACGGGGGTAAGAATAAGTTTGAGGTATGATGCTGCTAATTTCATCTGAGCACTGTTGATGACGATATTTGTAAAAAACAACGAGGTCAGCAACAGTGCGACGATGTTGCAGAGAATCAAGCTTTGATGTCAAAGCTCGATCACCCACAATTCGTATAGCCCGCTGTTGAACAGAGTCCAAGAGGGCCAAGGTGGAAACAGAAGCAGCACCCCAAACTTGACAACAGTACTCCTCACAGGGTCGAATATAGGACTTATAAACATGGAGCAATTGGTATGGAGTGAAAAAGTATTTTTTTTAATTATATCATATTCATAATTTTTAGTTCATTAGATTTGAATATTGAAAATTTTGAATTATATATTAGAGATTTTTTTGAGCACTTAAACTCAAGCAATTAAGTATTTTGAATTTTTCAATTCGAAAGTATATTTTGGATTTTTCTCAGAGAAAAACTCCATTTTCTCTTATACGTATTTCGGATTGGGATTCGAACTATCCTCATCAGTGCCATGATTCGAATTCGTTTTGGCAGACACGCTATCGAATTAACATACCGAGGCGATGGTATTTCAATGTTGAAATTTCATCATTATTTAACTACTTTAAGCTGAATTTTTCTTATTAGATATTTCTGGTTACCTAATGAGCAAAATTCAACTTAAAGTAGTTAAATAATGATGAAATTTCAACTTTGAAATACCATAGCCTCGGTAGGTTAGTTGGATAGCGTGTCTGCCAAAACGGATTCGAACCATGGCACTGATGTGGATAGTTGGAATCCCCATCCGAAAAACGTATAAGAGAAAAATAGTGTTTCTTTAAGAAAAAATCCAAAATATACTTTCGAATTGAAAATAACTTAATTGCTTGAGTTTAAGTGCTCAAAAAAATTTCTAATATATTATTCAAAATTTTCAATATTCAAATCTAGTGAATTAAAAATTATTAATAAGTTTAATTTACAGTAACATAGTCTTTCGTATAAAGTAAATATATACATTCAAATAATATCTAGAATATCATATTCACCTTGAAATTTAAAAAATAAAAACGAAAACAAAAAAGTATATCCTTAAAATTTAAATGTAAAACTTTTAGTTACGTTTTCTACTCCTATCATAGTAAATTATCAATTACATCACACTAGTGTTACGTTATTATGAGAATCAAAAGTGTTACGAAACACATATACAATATATATTACGTAACAGTTTTGGGAAAATATACTTTTTACGAACTACTTTAAATAAGAATATGTTTATAAAAAAAATCCGGACATGCTTGAGTTAGAAATCCTTTTTATACATTTTTAAATCGTAAATCAAAAATAATTTAAATATTGAAATTAATTTTGACTCAGAATAATCAAAGCCTACTACAATTTGTAAATTGTGTGTATTTATTTTTTTTTTAAAGTATAGATGATATGTCCAGTGAATTTACTGTCCTTTGAAGGATATACATATATTATATCACAAGTCAAAACTTCTCGGTTCTGTAATTCTAACTCAGTAAATCTATATATTAAAACTCATAGAAAAAGTATAGAACAAAACTTAAGCTGCAAACCATTTTCCATGTTCTCGTGAAAGTACTACACTCACCGCTACGCGTCTCGTGCGCATTATTTTCCCTCGCATGTAAAATATACTATTTTGTTACACTTTTAGTTATTTTGCACGCAGTCATTGATAGTAACAAATAGTTTTGCTTTTTTTTTTTTTTTTTGATAAAATGTGCTGTGCAGTAGACATTACTACATTACATGTGTCAGAACAACAAATAAAAACCTTTTAAGACAAAAGTCCCACAACAACATGCGTTCTAAGGTGCTGATGGATCCAAATCTTTTATTTTTTGTTTTGTTTGTTTGTTTTAAAGAATGGATAACTAAACAATAAATCCTATAGGCTATATCACATATAAAATATGACATAGGCCAATATTTCATAATAGGAAATAAAATAAAATAAGATGAAAAAACAAATTTGTTTTAAAAATTTGCAGGAACAAAACTAAAATGGGGTTGCCAAAAATTCATCTAGGGACATATTCCTTCCACACACTGTCTTCCTCAATTATTAGATATAGAATAAATGAAGATATTAGAATAAAGGAATTAAAAAAAGGCTCGTTTTTACGAGCAAGCAATAGTGTGCCATTAGCAAAGAATATTCCATACCTTAGAATCTAAGTATAAAGACTAAGGCTTAGATTGAGGGTGCTACCGAGAACTGAATACAGCTCACCCGCTAGCACCCCTAAGATATCACCTTGGGTAGTGATATCTCATTGATATTGCCAGTGGAATGTGATATCTCACGTGAACTCGTATGCCAATAGCAGGGACTGGAGTACACGGGATTGTCATATGCGTAGATACAAAATTTATAAAAAAATTATTAATCAATAAAATCTGATCCCTCCATGCGATTCTGATTAGTCCAATCTTATAGTAGTTTTGTGTATTATGTAAATAGCTAATTTCTATGTAATTTATTTCCCAATTATTACTTTTATTTATTCAAGAGTGATGTATAACGCAATCGTAACTGTAACCGAAACGTAACGAAAACGTAACGAAAAACGTAACCAAATTAGCTGGTCGAAACAATAACTGAAACGAAAACCGTAATTTTAATTTGCAGAATAACGAAAACTGAAACGAAATTAAATTTATTGCGTTTCACAACACTGAATTAATCAAAAGATTAATTTTTGTTTTAATTTTCAAATTAAATTCGTTTTATAACTATCATTTAATATCAGATTAAATTCAACATACTCTGGAGTTGAGTATAAATAATCATCACACTTTCTCATAAAGAAGACTCCTGAAAATATCATTTTTTTAACCTTTTTTCAGCTGGCCCCCCATCACGCAAAAATAAAAAAAATTTTAGCTCAGAATTAGGAGCTATTTAGGAGCTTTCAAAAACGCAAGAATAAAATTTTCAGCTCGACCCCTAAGCAGAAATCTTAATTTGAAAATGGGGGGGGGGGGGGGCTGATGAACGTTCAGTCAGCCCTCCGACACCTTAAAAATAACTCTAGAGGATCGGTAATAGGCTCAGAATTAGGAGCTATTCAGGAGCTCTTAAGGCTGTATACTTTTAATTTTAGAGCTCCACCCCTATTCTTAAAACAACCCAAAACTGGTTTGGCCCCCCCAGCATGCAAAAATCAAAAAAATTATATCTCAGAATTAGGAGCTATTTAGGAGCTTTCAAAAAACGCAAGAATAAAATTTTGAGCTCGAAATCCTAAGCAGAAATTTTCATTTGAAAATAGGTGGGCTGAGTAAACGTTCACTCAGTCCCCCACACCTTAAAAATAACTCCAGAGGACCGTAAATAGACTCATAATTAGGAACTATTAAGGAGCTCTTAAGGCTGTATACTTTTGTTTTTGGAGCTCCACCCCTATTCTTAAAACAACCCCAAAACTAGTCTGCAAGCGAAGATAACACATAAATAATACCATTAAATAAAAAATTTCTTTACTACATGTAGTTCTTGAATTAAAAAAAACAAGCAACTGTTTATTTCTGAATTGCAACCCTTTAGCAGAAAAACCACCCCTTGGGTCAAACACGCATAAGGGAACTCTGTTAAGCATAATCGACACAAAAATACATCAGGGTGCGGATAAAGTTCCGATTTAGGAGCTTACTAAATGTGTCATTCTATATTTCTGATTTTCAACCCTTTAGAAAGTGCCACTCCTTGTATCATGCACGCATAAGGAAACTATGTTAAAGCATAAAGAGATACGGAGAGAGAGAGAGATACGGATCGAAAAATAAATATCATACCATCGAAAAATCATGCTACCGAAAATCACAAAATCGAAAATAATAACATCGAAAATTCACACTGTCGAAAAATCATTTTATCGAAAAATCGTTGCACCGAATTTTTTTCGATTTACTGAAAATATCATACCATCGAAAAATCATATCATCGAAATCCATAAAACATTGGCAAAGCGTGCTTTTTAAGCTAGGGTAGACATATTCAAAATTTTTATTAATATGCCAGTAGAAACCAATTATAGTACAATATGATGAAAGGACGTAAAGCTAAGGTTTTTGGACGTATGTGAAGTTTGCGAATCGAGGCGCAAGCCGAAATTGGCAGCCACATTAATTCCCAAATGGCTTACGTCCGTGCATCATGTACTGTTTTTGATTGAAATGATTGTTTAATCTAAATCAAAGTTAAAAATTTTATACATTTTGAAAGGAAAATTTTGAACGCATTTTGAAAGGAATCACATTTTGAAAGGAACATCGCTTAAATGAGACTATATGTAATTACTACATCGAAAAAATATAAACAGTATAATACTAGGTGCAATTATAAATTAATAAATGTTTTAAAATTTTTAGTTAAATATGATAATTGTTTTAATTATTTAAATAAGTTGGGAAAAAATTATGGTTGGGTGATAAATACTCAAATTTTTTTAGAAAATCCCTTAGCAAGTGACGTTCCTAGTTGCTCTCGGAAAGCGGTCGCGGGCTTTTACCAATTTAGTTGCATTTGAAATTTTCGGGAAAAAGGTTCGAATTTTTTCCCACCCTTGGGAAATTACTACTGAAAATTTTTTGCTTTATTACTTCGGTCTGAAAGATCTTAATATTACAATTTCGAGCCAAAGGTGGAAATCTTGCCCTCACTTTTTTGGCATTTCTCAGCGTTTTAGATCATAACGATTCTAAAAAAGAAAAAAAAGGAAAAATGTCGGTCTGTCTGCCGGCCGGCTGTCACAGCCGAAAAAATCTAGAAAACCGCTGGAGCGATTTAAAAAAGATCGGAAGTGTGTTAAAAAAATCATGAAGTGTGACAATACACGAAAATTTGCAGATTTTTTTCTAAAGAAACAATAATTTTAAGCGATAATGAGTTGTAACGTTGAATGTCGAGAAATATTGATGGCCGGCATCTGTATATTAGACCAACTTGATTATTGTATTATAAGTGTATAAAAAAATACCGGAAAGGAAGTGTGAATTAAGTGTGTCAAAAGAATGATTTTCATATACAGATTTTGTTTCCCAATTTTTTTGAGAAACATATTATAGGAAATATTTTGGACTAGAAAGATCTAAAACATAAAAGTAATTATTCGGATGACATAAAATGTAACTGAACATTAAACCATGTTTTTAGATGTAATGAAATAAAATACATAACGAAGTAATAATATGTACGTTTTTTTGTAGCTCAGTCCGGAGAATTTTTACCTATTGATACTGTTGATTCATCTGGTAAAAATCATACAGCAGAATACCTCAAAGAAAACGCCTTGGAATCAAACTCTAAAGCCACTAAAAAAATTGGAGTATCAGTTACAGATAATACTAGTAATATTGCTAAAATGCGAAGGTACGTAGAGTCGGGTCTAATTCTATGATTTAAGGGGGTCTAAAATCAAAGAAAAATTGCTTACGTAGTACTACTACGCCCCATATTATGTATTATAATATATTAAACAAATGATGAACAAAGATGAACAAATAATTCAAAAATAAATATCAGAACTTGATATATATCGGATATTTTGATATTTATATAAATATCATGATATTTGCCAACCTTGAAACGAAAGCAAAATCAAATCTAAAGCATTTAGTCAAGTCCAATAAATACAATACACTGCCGTGCTAAACACAGAGGTGGTAACTTCCTTTTTGTCAAAAATCAGTTACGAATCTAAGATGAAAAATAGTCGATGGATATTTTTTCACATAATTAAAATATTTAACTTCTTTTTTTTTTTTTTTTTTTAATAAAATGTGTTGTGTAGTAGGAATTACAATATGTGTCACAATAACACATAAAAACCTTTTAAGACCACGGTCCCACAACAACATACGTTCAAAGATGTTGATGGACGTAAATCTTTCTTTTTTTGTTTTTTTATATTTTTTGTTAAAGAATGGATAACTAAACAAAAAATCCTATCACTGACAAAATATGACATAGGCCAATATTTTATGATAGAATAGAAAAAATAAAAGTAAATTAAAAAGTAAATAGCAAATTTTTACAAAAATTTGCTGAAACAAAACAAAAATGTAGTTGCCAATAATCCAGCCGGTTGCATATTCCTTGATCCTGTGACGCACCGTCTTTTTTGAAGATTAAAGCCAACACATAGTTATATGAAGGCTCGTTTCCTCAATGAAGCAATAGCGTCTCATCATCAAGGATTATTTCACAGCTAAGATTGAGGGTGCTACCGTTGACTGAATACAGTTCATCCGCCACCACCCCTAAGATGTCACCTTGGCTAGTGATATCTCACTGCTATTGCCAGTGGTATGTGATATCTCACGTTAACTCGTATGCCATTAGCAGGGACTGGAGTACGCGGGGTTGCCACACCCGTAGATCAAAAATAAAAAAAATTTCAAAACAATAAAAACTGATCCCTCCAATGAATAAACTAGTAAACAAACCACGGTAGCCAGTTCGCCTTGTCATCTCTTGAAATGCACTAGGCGCTACGCGGAAATGAAACTCTCCCCTGGGCATGTAGTGTATCTTAAATTAGCTCAACATTTTTTACTGACCATTGGCACTGTTTGTTGACAAATGTTGTAATTTTTTCAATTCTCTGACGAATATTCAAACAAAAGTTTTTTAGCTAAAAACCGAAACCAAAACCAAATTTTGACGTTTAGAAAAACCAAAACCGGAACCAAAACCAAAACATGTTGCATAGTAGAACCAAAACCGAAACCAAAACCATGATTTATTATCTAGAAAAACCAATACCGAAACCAAAACCATAATTGGCCATTGATAAAAACCAAAAACCAAACCATTAAAAATTATTTATGATTTTGCAGCCCTGCTTTTATCTGTATTTATTAAAACTGAATGTTTTAATTTGAAATATTTAATGCAATGTTGCTTTTTAATTTTAATAGATTATTTTAAAGTTAACTGAGTTTGAACATGTAAATATGTAAATAATAACTTTTGAATTAAAATACAGAAACCGAATCTGACCCAAAAGTAAAAACCAAAAACCCTTGTTTTCTAAAATACCGTTTTTTGGAAACTCAAAATATACAGAATAAGATCTTTAATATCACACAGTGATACAAAATCGAACTTTCCGAATCCGAATGGGATGAAACCAAATGCAAATGAAAGTTGACATTATCCATAACAAAACCCTCAAGGGTTTTTTTTAGTTCAGTGCGAGATTTTTTTTTACACGCTTTTGAAGTTGGTGATTTTGGAACGCTGTGTAACAAGAACAAATCATTAAAATTTTGATAAGATAATGCTTATTTATTTTTATTATCCTGGAAAGTAGTATCTGAATGTTTTTGGGGTCAAGAAATCCATTTTTGATATTTATTTTTACCTAAAACTTACGCTAGATGACGCTATCATACAAATTGTGCTATTTCTTGTAGATTTTCATAGAAAAAACGATGTAATTACTTTTTTTGAGGCTGAAAAATCAATTTTTGAAGTTGGCTTCATTGTAAAATATATTTCTAATGATATCACGAAGTACATTTGATTATTTTCAGTACGTTACTATTACAAAAATGCTATTTTTATGGAAAAAAATGAGTTGTTTCTGGAAAAAACGGTTTTTTAACTTTTTTATTTAAAAGAATTATATTTTTTAAAAAATATATGTTATTCTATTAATTAATCTTTACAAAATTACAAAAAAAAATAATAATGAAATCGATTCAACGGTTTATTTTATTTTAAAATACAAGTAATTTTGCATTACAATAGATGGTAGATAGATTTATTTATTTATTTATTTATTAATTTATTTATTAAATAATTTATTTATTTATTTATTTATTTATTTATTTATGTATGTATTTATTTATTTATTTATTTATTTATTTATTTATTTATTTATTTATTTATTTATTTATTTATGTATTTAATTATTTATTTATCTATTTATTTATTTATTTATTTTTTCAAATAAATAAATAAATTAATTAATTAATATATAAATTAGTAAATAAATAAATGTATAAATAAATAAATATACAAAATTAATAAATAAATAAATTAATTAATTAAATAATTAAATAATTAATAAATAAAAAAATAAATAAATTTATAAATAAATAAATATATAAATAAATAAATAAGTGAATAAATAAATAAATAAATGAATAAATAAATAAATACATAAATAAATAAATACATAAATAAATAAATTAATAAATAAATAAATAAATAAATAAATAAGTAAATAAATAAATAAATAAATAAATAAATAAATTAATAAATAAAAATAAATAAATAAATAAATAAAATAAATAAATAAATAAATAAATAAATAAATAGATAAATATATAAATTAATAAAATTAAGAAGAAGAAAAAGAACGTTTTATGATGCTGTCACTGACTCATCACGTGTAAACAACATTAAATGTCATACGTTTAGTTTACGATTTATGTTATCTTATTGAGACATATAACTTAAGCCATCTATTGTAATGCAAAATTACTTGTATTTTAAAATAAAATAAACCGTTGAATCGGTTTCATTATTATTTTTTTTTGTAATTTTGTAAAGATTAATTAATAGAATAACATTTATTTTTATAAAAAAATAATTCTTTTAAATAAAGAAGTTGTTTTTGTAATAAAAAAAATCGTTTTTCCCATAAACAACTCATTTTTTTCCATAAAAACAGCATTTTTGTAATAGTAACGTACTGAAAATAATCAAATGTACTTCGTGATATCATTAGAAATATATTTTACAATGAAGCCAACTTCAAAAATTGATTTTTCGGCCTCAAAAAAAGTAATTACACCGTTTTTCATGAAAATCTACAAGAAATAGCATAATTTGTATGACAGCGTCATCTAGCGTGAGTTTTAGGTAAAAATAAATATCAAAAATGGATTCCTCGACCCCAAAAACATTCAGATACTGCAACTTTCCAGGATAATAAAAATAAATAAGCATTATCTTATCAAAATTTTAATGATTTGTTCTTGTTACACAGCGTTCCAAAATCACCAACTTCAAATGCGTGTAAAAAAAAATCTCGCGCTGAACTAAAAAAAACCCTTGAAGGTTTTGTTATGGATAATGTCAACTTTCATATGCATTTGGTTTCATCCCATTCGGATTTTGGTTGTTGCACTGTGTATTTAATAAAATTATTGCCAATAAATAAAAAAACCACTCTATGGATTTATCAGAATTAAAATATTAATATGTTTCATTGGTGATAAATTAATCAAAAGATTAAATATTGTTTTATTTTTCAAATTAAATTCGTATTATAACTATCATTTAATATCAGATTAAATTCAACATACTCTGGAGTTGAGTATAAATAATCACCACACTTTCTCATAAACAAGACTTCTGAAAATATAATTTTTTTAACCTTTCGTTAAAACCCATTTAGTATAAAGTATATCCATCAATTATAAAGTATACGTGTGAGATCGGATTTGAAAATTGTACCCCAGCCAGGTAAACGTGTTTTTTAACACTCATAAGCGCAACAATTTTAAACCCAATTTATTTAAAATTAACATATTGCAAAGTATTAGGATAAAAATATTTCAAAATTTCAAAATCTATTCATTTAGAACTCATGTATGTATTAAAATTTAAAATATTAAATTATAACAAACACGTTAAATTATATCAAATCAAACTGCGACCTAGAAAAAGTCAAAAGTCAACGACCTAGGTAGGACAATAAAAACATATACATAGTTAAAATTCATTTTAAAGATGAAAAAATAAATCAGAAATCTAGACAACAAAACAATGCGTAACCAAAATAACAAATTCTTCAAAAATAAAAAAAAATATTTGACCTTGTTTAATTTACAAAAACACAAAGATTATGATCGCAATCCTTAACACCTAAAAATTTGTATGTATTTACACAACATTTCTATTTAAGCATATTAAACGAAACACTCATACATACGAGTACTTTTTTTTAGGTAGATTTCATATAAAAATCTACTATTGCAATGGGCTTCATCTCGGAATTTCGGAAAAATTTTTGTGCCAAATGACTATATATGATAAGCGGAGACGAAAAAACAAAAAATAGGTCATTCAATAAGTCCGTAGGATGACACATAGATGGCGTTACTAGAATTTTTTCCATATGAATTTTATTTAGTACTAACCTTTAAACGATACGTGTATAAATTTGACAGCAATCTGACTATTTATTCGTGAGTTATAGCATTTTGTGTGAAGCAACTTTTGTTTTTGAAAAAAAATGGAAAAAAGTGGATTTCGAATTTTAATAAAGCATTGCTTTTTGATGAAAAAAAATACAGTGGAAACCAAACAATGGCTTGATAAACATTATCCAAACTCTGCTCCATCGAGACAAATGGTAGAGAAGTGGATGGCTGAATTTAAATGTGGTCGTACCAGCACAAAAGATGCAGAGCGCAGTGAACGCCCAAATGAGGCTGTTATTCCAGAAAACATAAAAAAAATCCACAAATTGGTTATGAACGATCGCAAATTGAAGGTGCACGAAATAGCTGACATTGTAAAGGTAGCAGATGGTAGTGTTTTTACCATTTTACATGAACATTTGGGTATGCGAAAGCTGTGCAAATTGGGTGCCGCGTGAGCTCACAGTCGACCAAAAACAACAACGAATCGATGCTTCGGAGGAGTCTTTGGCACTGTTAAACCGCAATAAAAGGGAATTCTATCGTAGATATGTGACAATGGATGAGACATGGCTTCACAATTACACACCAGAATCCAAAAGACAGTCAGCTGAGTGGACAGCAGTCGACGAACCGAATCCAAAGCGAGCAAAGACGCAACAGTCGGCCGGTAAGGTGATGGCGTCTGTATTTTGGGATACGAACGGAATAATATTCATCGACTATCTCTAAAAAGGAACCACAATCAACAGCGAGTATTACTGTGAACTTTTGGATCGATTGAAGGCTGAAATCGCAAAGAAACGGCCACATTTGCAAAAGAAAAAAGTGTTGTTTCACCAAGATAATGCACCGTGTCACAGATCGATGAAAACGATGGCAAAATTGAATGAATTGGGCTTTGAATTGCTTACCCACCCACCATATTCTCCAGATTTAGCCCCCAGCGACTTTTTCCTGTTTTCAGATCTCAAGAGAATGCTTGCTGGAAAGAAATTTAAGTCCAATGATGAAGTAATCGCTGAAACTGAGGCCTATTTTGACGAGAAAGAGAAATCGTACTATAAAAGTGGTATAGAAAAGTTGGAAAATCGCTATACTCGTTGTATCGCCCTCGAAGGCAACTATGTTGAATAAAAAAATCGAGTTTTGTCAAAATGTTGTTTTTTTCTTACTTATCCTACGGACTTATTGAACGACCTGTATATATATATATATATATATATATATATATATATATATATATATATATATATATATATATATATATATATATATATATATATATATATTAGACTGGTCGTTAAAAACTAAATTTTCCGAGACGCCCCCCAAAAAAATTCTTTGTGGTCAAAAAACCACAACGGCATTATTTTTTTTTTTTTTAAGTGAAAAGAACACGTGCCGCAAAATCATCGAAGTTTATTTTTTGATAAAATTGTTAATATCTCATAAAATATGCAGATGTCAAAAAAAATCACATAATCATTTTTGCAGGAAATTTAATTCTCTACAAAAAAGATCCAAGTCATTTTTTTCCTAAAACCTATATTTCTGATGATATTTTGAAATAAAACTTGAAATTCTTCGAAACTCGTAAAACCAAATGATGAAAATTTCGACGAAAAAGTACTAATTTTGAATTTTTTTGTCGCGATTATTTTTTTATACATTTCATTTTATAGCATAAGAAGAAAATTAGGAGTTTTTCGTCATCTTAATTTTTTATGTTTTTTAAAAATTACGAAAACTTACAAGTTCATTTTCAAATTATCATGAGAACTATACGTTTTAGGGAAAAAATGACCTCAACCTTTTTTGTAGAGAATTAAATTTCCTACAAAAATGGTTATGTGATTTTTTTGACATCTGCATATTTTATGAGATATTTGAAAAAATCTACGAATTTTTCAAAAAATCAACTTCAACGATTTTGCGGCACGTGTTCTTTTGATTTAAAAAAAAAAAAAATAGTGCCGTTGTGTTTTTTTGACCACAAAGAATTTTTCTAGGGGGCGTCTCGGAAAATTTAGTTTTTAACGACCAGTCTAATATATATATATATATATATATATATATATATATATATATATATATATATATATATATATATATATATATATATATATATATTTATATATATATAATTATATATATATATATATATATATATATATATATATATATATATATATATATATATATATATATATATATATATATATATATATATATATATATATATATATATATATATATATATATATATATAAACGATATGAGATATAACGAAAACGGCCGGCACTCTCACGGTCGCATTTGTTGAGGTAGATCAAAAAAATTTTCTGTACTTGTGTGTTCTAATAATATCTTGGACAAGTTCGTGAATCAGCAAAATCCGACACTTGGTTAAGAAACCAGAGGCTTTTTTCTGAAAAAAATTGATTTTTTAAAACCGTTATAACGGCCGTTTGGATACTAATATTTTAAAAAATTTAACAAATTTAGAATCTTTGGAATCTTTTTTATCAATTTGTTTTAAAAATAGACCTCTGCAGTTAGAGGTTCCTGAGTGAGTGGCTCCAACAAAAAAGTTTGCAAAAAAAATTTTTTTTTGAAACAACCGGCACTCTCACGGTCGCATTTATAAGGCCAGATCAAAAAACCTTTTTTAAAAATGTGCGTTTTATTTTTTATTAATATCTTGAACAAGTTCGTAAATCAGCCCAATCCAACACATGGTTAAGAAACTAGAAGCTTTATACTAGAAAAAAACTCTGTTTTTTAGATCCGTTATAACGGCCGTTTGGATTCTAATATTTTTAAAAACTTCATAAATTTAAAATCTTTGAAACCTTTTTAATCAGTTTCTTTCAAAAAAAAGACCTCTGCAGTTGGAGGTTTCTGAGTGAGCGGCTCCAACAAAAAAGCTTGTAAAACACAAAATGCGTTTGAATCAACCGGCGCTCTCGCGGTTGCATTTGTGGAACCAGATCAAAAAACCTTTCTTAAAAATGTGTGTTTTAATAATATCTTGGACAAGTTCGTAAAGCAGAAAAGCCTGACACAAGGTTAAGGAACTATAGGCTTTATACAAGAAAAAAAAGTGTTTTTTTTAATCCGTTATAACGGCCGTTTGGATACTAATATTTTTAAAATCTTCATAAATTTAGAATCTGTAGAATTATTTTAATCCGTTTCTTATAAATATAAACCTCTGCAGTTAGAGGTTTTTGACTTGTTGGCTTCAACAAAAAAGTTTGGAACAATCCCCAACTACAATTTCCAAAAACCTTATAACAGTCAATGTCAACCTTATTACAGTCAAAAAAATAAAAGATTTGAATAAAAGAAATTAATTTTTTTTCTTAGAAATAAACTATTTTGATATTTTGCAGTAATTGCACGACATATGATATAGAATAGGTTTGTGTCATAAATTGTCACACACATGTTCTGTGGTAGATTTGATATTTGTTTGTTGCAAAATTGGATAGATATAATTTTGCTTGTAGGTAGCTAATATTCTTTTTAAAATTTGTTCGATATCTGTTGTAAATTAGTTTGTTTTGTTTAAACTAATCTGATACATCAGATTCTACTGGCACACAAAACTGTCTGATCTCGAAATCTACCTATTTCTAGCTGATATACGTGCCGCTTGAACTTTTTTATTTTCTATTGTATTTTTTCTCATCTCATAAGTAAAATAGAAAACAAAGAAGAAAAAATTTTTCTCTTTTCAAACATAAATTTCTCATTTTTTTATTTTGCTTTGCTTATTTGTTATGTTTATGCTTTCATATAAGACAGAAAGAATGCAATATATATTGCTTATGCCCTCATGTCTGTTCGTATAGCATGGGTGTATCATAAAATAAAATTATTATTTAATATGCAATTCGATTGCAGAGAGCTAAACGTTCTTATATAGTTTTTCTATGGTAATATCAAGGTAAAAATATTTTTTTTTTAAATGTCTACTCACAATCCCCATTCCACTCCAAATAACATATAAAAGATAATCCGACCACTCTAGTTTTTATTCAACTTTTACCAAATTTCAACCATAAAATATGAAGGGCCTGAAATCTCAAGACTGAGATACCAAGACATCGGTTTGTGTTAAGAATTTTTATAAAGTTTTCGGCAAAAATTTTTTATGAGGACATTGGTTTTAGTTTTGGGCAGCGATGTATGTTAAACACAATATTCATTGTACGAGTACCAGTATTTATCTCTGTTTAGAAGTTTATTACAGAACTAACACGAAACATCAATAAGTTGCTGAAAAATAACAACATATCAAAAATTAACATAATTTAGTGAAAATATGATACACTCAGCAAACTACTCAAAAACATCTCCATTTAAAGTTCAGCAATTTCAACTTTTCGAAAACAAACAACCCAGTTTAAAGTGTCACCAAAATTCATTCATGAACGAATGTTGTATGCTTCCAACAAACTATTAAAAACATTAATTAAATAAATTAGTTGCGATTTATAACATCACTCCTAGGGAAATTTCTTCCACCACGAATAATAAAACTGAATGTAACAAAATATGGTGTGGCATTTATGAAATTTTTTGCTATTCACACAATTGTCGATCGATCTACTTTCGAACCCAATAAGAATACGTTTATTATCTAGTGTGCCCCAAAAAATTATTTTTACCTTGATGAATGGGGGGGGGGGAGTACCATGTAAAAGGTGATTTTTTGCTATTACATAGCAATTTTTTTGTTTTTCGAAAGATTAGTTTTTGATTTATTATTGAAATTGCATTTTTGTAAAGGACATTTCACGTAGAATAGTATATGAAGAGTATATATTTTGGCTAGGCTACAACAATTGTTTATTTTAGTAATAAATTGAACCTATCGAAAAAATGAAAAATACATGTAGTTTCAAAACTGTCTGTATACCAATGTTCAGTTAACGATTTTATAGTTTTTTATTTATTGTTAAATGTTTATTGTACTGCGCTGATTCTCAAGAATTAAATCCACTGCTGTTTATTTATTTGATTCTGTTAAGACGGCATTTATTATGGTTGAACACAATTATGGTTGTAAAAAACATATATTAGTCTATTGTTATAGGATTTCGGTAGATAAAATGTATTGTTCATACAAAAATACGAACATTTTTCGTTTTAATTTTTAAAAATAATTGATAGTAACAGAGTCGTTTTTAAAACAACGTAATCGAACATCGATAAGTCAGCATCAGCAAACTAGGAAAGAGCAATATGTTTTTAATAATCAACGCAATCATTTAATGGTTATCGCTTCAATTCACTGACATTTTATTTAATTTGATTGCCTGATATAAGTGTTGTAGTCCTTTTTTCAACAACAACATCTGCTGCAGTTTTAATTAACTACATTTTACTTCCAATATCCAACTTTTCGACAATCATGATTAAAAAGTTCATCCTTTCTCATCAGGGCTAGCCGACTAGATAAACTACCAAAAAATGTTAACACTTATAAACCAAAAATTAATCTACATTTCTAGCGAAGCATATATGTAAAGTATAAATATATGTTTATGTAAATCTTTTGTTTTTTTGAAATTACATAGTTTATTAAATAGAATTATTAGACGATCTTGATTATCAATATGAATATTATCTTTATTGTCATGAGCTGCTTATACATTATATATATATTCTTATAGAAAACATAATATTTATTAAGTAATTTTTCATTTATATCAAAGAATATCCGATGAGAATGGATAAACTTTTTAATAATAAAAGCATTTTTATTGGGTACGAAACTAGATCGATCGACAATTGTGTGGATAGCAAAAAATTTCATAAATTGCACACCATAATTTGTTAGATTCAGATTTATTAAAAACATAGTGAGAAAAATCACCTGTTGTGTGCTGGACGTGGACCCATTTAGAAAGAGGATTATCCCAAAAGAAAAGATAAAACAAAATTTGGGATAACATTTTTTTTCATAGATTGCATAGATTGCATAGATTTTCATGGTGAAGTACACACAATTTTCAATTATGGTGAAGTAATAACTATCTTTTTTTTATCCGAGCAAAACTGGAAAAAATAAAAAGTCGGACTCGCTCGCCGAGAGTTCCAAAACTCAAAAACATAATTTTAGAAATAAATCAAAAACGGTGCCGCCGCAAAATACAAATAAAATTGTTTGGGCTAGAAAAAAATTCACATTTCATTCACTCGTCCAAATTAAAAATAATTTTTTTTCAAAATTTCTACTCTGAGTGATCCGCTATAGTTTTCATTCAACCTTAGGAAAAAATGTTCACATTTTTTTAAATCAGAAAACTGTTAACAAAAACTGTTTGAGACTAGAAAAAAATCAATTTTCATATCCCGACTAGCATCCCAAACACATCGTCCTCTCGGCTCTTACCATTGAGTAAACCTATTTTTAGGAACAAAAATTTTTTAAATCGCTCTAGCGGTTTTAATTTTTTTTTAGAAATGTTAGGACCTAAAACGTCGATAAATGCCAAAAAAGTGGAGGTAAGACTTTCACTTTTGGCTCGTGGATGTTAGTTTTACTTAGATTTTTCAAACCGATTAAATTTTATATTTTTTTATAAGTTTATAGTTTTTTATAATTTTTTCATAAAAGTACACTAAAGAACCGGTAGCTCTGGCATGCTAATATAAAGACAAAGAAGTTGTCTCCTATAGTAACTACTTTCATCCTATTTTTAAAATAACCCCAAACATGTATTAACATCCCTCAAACACACATTTAAAGTGTGGTTCATAAACGATTCTTGTCTTGACAGTTTAGGCAAGGCCGTCACATTTTCAGGGAAAACTTTCTGTTGCCTTCGGTTGAATCTAGTGCGCTCCAAACCTTGTGCCAAAATTGTGTATCAAGGTGTGCTTGTCTATCAACCTGCAACTTCAATTTAATTTCTTCTATTTTAAACGGTGAGTTGAGCTCATATACAAAACCGAAAAATGAAAGATACTTAAGTGTAATTTTGGATAATAAAATAACCTGAAATTCTTTGATCTTTATTCTGGTCACTCAATTTGGGTCCCTAATTGAAGCATTTTAAAACCAATTCTGACATGCTAGATCTAGTTCTAAAACACGTCAATTATCTTCAGCAGATGTTTACAGAAAACGGGTATATTGAGTTTAAGAGCCACAGAGTCATTTAAAACCACATCAGCATACCTACCACCAAGTGGTACATGCAGATATAGGACAGATCTCTGGAACACTGAACGTTTCATCGGACACTTTAAAATCCTTTCTCAATAAAAAGATGAAGTATATATGACTATCATATCCTAGAATAAAACAAATTAAAAATCGACTATCGTGGAAAAGAGAACTCATAATATTGAAATTTATTATCTTTGACACTACAGACACACTTTTGGCGCGTAAATCTACGTGCGGTTAGAAAAGTGTTTTCAAATCTGAATTTTTTGAGTGTACGATGCAAGAATTTCATATCAACGGTTTGTACATCCATAATCTAATTTTAAAAACTAGTGTTCTCATGAGTTATTTTAGGCACAAACCACAGTCATAGATAAAAAAGCACACTGGTAAGGGAAAAAAGTTTGTATTTACAGATTTGTGGTAACGAATACGTAATAAATTCTTATTCGTAAGCTGCTAAATGAAATGCCTAAAATGGAGTATGTAAGAATTAGTAGCCCAATGAGTATATTGACATATTATAATGGTGGGTGTCAAATATTCATATTAATAGAACTATTTATGTTGATTTCTTGTTTTACCCTGATTATAGTTAATAACTGCAACTGCTTTTTGTCGAATGTTAAGCTGATCAAATAATTCAGATCGTATATTGTCGCACAAATTAAAAATTGTTTTTAAAATAAACAATAAAGAGTTCATTGTCCAAATGTATTTTCTAAATTGTTCATATAAACATTCTCGCGTAAGCTATCAAAATAATAATAGAAAAAAACTTAAAAAAACAATAAGTTGTCACAATAATAATTTTTTATGATATGAAATACAACACAAAAGTGGAAAACAACACAACAACATATGTAAATGGAATTGCGAAGGTTGTTCTGTTTTTAAATTACTTAACGTTAATTATGAATGAATTGCGATATGAAATTAAAGAAAAAATATAAGACGGTTATATAATTTTTAATTTTAATTGTTGAATGAGTTGTCATGTCGGTTGTTGTTTAATATTTGTAGTTTGTGTATGAAAATTTAGATATCAGCAAAAATAATGTTTACGTGTTGTTACACTTGTAGTGATATAAAGTGTTTATATCAATAATTTTGTATTAATTTCTTTTTTTGCGGTTTCTTTTTTTGCGATTATTCGAATTACTTCGGTCTGAAAGACCTAAGTATTACATTCATGAGCTCAAAGTGAAATTCTTACCCCCACTTTTTTTGACATTTCTCGACGTTTTAGGACCTCCTGATTCTAAAAAAGCAAAAAAAAAAAAATGTATGTCTGTCTGCCAGCCGGCCGGCCGTCCGCCGTCATTACCTACGCTGCAGGGAAAACCGCTGAGGAATTTCAAAAATTTTTGTTTCTAAAAATAGGTATTCACAAGGGACAGGTCCGAAAGGACGCTGTGTTCGATAACTGTACCGGAAGTGTGTCAAAAAAATCATTATGTGTGTCAAAAATAGCAAATTTTCATATTTTTGGCTTAAAAAACGTTCATTTTAAGTGATTACGAGTAGGAACATTAAATTTGGAGAAATCTTGATGGTCGGGATTGGTATGTGAGATCAAAAACTAGATTATAAGTTTGTCAAAAAAATGTTGTCAAGTGTGTCAAAAGAAAGATTTTTATTTATTTTTCTACCTAATTTTTTGGAAAAAAAATAAAGTTAATTGTTTGTTTGAAATGAAGTTTTATTATTATTATTGAGAATTATGGCATTATAAGTTTGTCAAAAAAATGTTGTCAAGTGTGTCAAAAGAAAGATTTTTATTTATTTTTTTACCCAATTTTTTGGAAAAAACAAAATGGTTTGTTTGAAATGAAATGTTATTATTATTATTGAGAATTATGGCATTATAAGTTTGTCAAAAAATAATGTCAAGTGTGTCAAAAAATGATTTTATTTATTTTTTTAGACAATTTTTTGGAAAAAAAAATGTAGCTGTTTTTATGACGTAAATGTAATTTAAAATGAAATTGGACATGTAAATTTTTGAATTTGTTATAGTTTTTGAAATATTTTTGGAATTTTGAAAAAGTTTGTATTTTTGATTTTGTATTTTGCAATATATTTAGAATTTCGGAAAAAGTTTTAATTTTTGATTTTGTAAGAATTTTTGGAATATTTTTAGAATGCTGAAAAATTTTTAATTTTTGATATTATTATAATTTTTGGAATTTTGAAAAAATTTTTAAATTTTTGATTTTGTAATAATTTTTGCAATATTTTTAGAATTTTGGAAAAAGTTTGAATTTTTAAGAATTTTTGAAATATTATTGGAATTTATAAAAAATTTAAATATTGGATTTTATTCTAATTTTTGGGATATTTTTGGAATTTTGAAAAAGTTTGATTTTATTTAATTTAACAATATTTTTGGAATTTTGATTATAATTTTCCGGCAACGTATTGATGTTTCGTGTTAGTTTTGTAATAAATTTTTAAACAAAGATAAAAAATACTTGTACTTTAACAAAGAGTTATGTTTGATATACATCGCTGCCCAAAACTAAAAACCATGTCCTCATAAAAGTTTTTTGCCGAAAACTATATCAAAATCCTTAACCCAGACCGAAGTCTTGATATCTCAGAGCTGTGAGATTTCAGCCCCTCCATATTTTAACATTTGTATTTCCAACCGATATGAGGTTGTCACAACCTCGTCGCGAGAGCGAAAATGTCAAATCGATCGCTGAACTTGACTTTTTTTTTACAGTGATACGGGCTGTATGCGGTGTAGTAGAGCCAACTACACGATTTGATAGAGCAACTAAAGTAACATCAACCTCATTATCCAATGTCAATTTGTCCCAATCACCATGAAATTGCTTAAACGTATTTGATCTTTGTTTAATTTAAACACTAAACTGCTTACTTCGGGATGAGGTTGACATTACATACTTTAATCTTTTACATATTAGCAAAAAAACACAGTAAAAGTATATTGTATCCTTAGTCACATAGCTGATATCTGTTTGGTGAATTTAAGCAAAAATCAATTAAAATAATTTGTTGTCGAAAAACAAATCAAATGAGAAAAAATGTTAACCATTCATTTTTTCTCATTTGATTCTTAATTTATTAATTTGTATTTTAAAATCCATCGAAACTACCAAGAGTAGAAACACTTTGCATTCGCTTGATAATATAACCAATTGTACCATCGCCAACAAATTTAGATTATGCTGTCCTAAAAAATTAAATTAAAAAAATCTCAGGTTTTCATTCGAATATCCACATAAATCCCTGAAGCAACAACAACAATTAAATATTACGATTTTTCCATTTAAATCCATTTTTATTTTTAATTTAATTTTTTGTTTTGGAAATTTATTATCAAAACCGAACATTGTTTTGGGATTAGCGAGAGGTATTGGATAGAATTGCTGAAATAAAGTAATATTTTCGAATACAAAAACAAAAATTTTTCTGAAAATCCTCACTTTTTCTTTCCAATTTTCGACTTCTCTAAAATAGAATTCATAGCTCCAGTCCATATATGAATGTAAGTAGTAGTGGAATCCTCATATTACCTGATCAGTTGGTATATAGTTATCCTTAAAAACAGAGGGTGTTAAAAAAACGCCAAGTTTATTCTTGTATAAAGTTTCATTTATAAATGGAGTTTGACGTTAATGAAAACTTTAGACTTGTTTTTTCCAATTATTTCGGGCTACTTATCACGCCACCCTTGTAATAACAAAACAAAACACCATTTCCAAATAATTCAGCAAACACCCAAAATAAAAAAAATACATTTATATGTTACAACATTATTTTTTTTTTGGAAAACAAAACTACAACAAAGTGGGTGGAAAATTATTTAAGGGTGGAATAAAAAAAATGCTGATTTCATACAATAAAAAACAAAAAATGTAAAACCATTTATAATTATAAATCATATTTAATGCAAATATTTTTGTGAAAAATTTATAGAAAAAAACAGGATTTTCATGAGAATTGGAATTTTTATTTTTCCATTTCCCTATTTTTTTTATGATAGGATGCATAGTTTAGTTGTTTTATGAAAAATATAATATATGGATGTAAGATTCTTTTTTACTTTCTAGGAAAAAACTATAGGTGGTTTAGTCAAATAATTTTTTTTTATTTTATTTCAGTTGATAATGCAAAAGAATTATTGGATTTTCTTTTGGACAAAAAAAATTTGATGATGTTGCATTTTTCATTCTGCTGCAATAATGATTTTTTAAAGTTTATTAGTTTGTACAAATGTTGTAGCTCCTGTTTTAAAAAGATAGATGAGGATAGATCAAGATGGTCGTAATAGAAAAATAAAATACACATTTATGTTCAGCAGTCATAACAATTGCAGAAGTCAAAGTTTTTAATTAAGTTATTTTTTGCTAATTAAAATTAAAAATTTATTTAATAAAAATGCAAACCGTTACACTAAATGATTAACATGTGATTTTACAAAATTGAAGAAAAACTTGAGGTTAATAATTAGAATTGATTTCACAATTGATTTAATTAGCATAGAGCGTCAAACCAAAGATTTTTAGAATTTAGAGTTTATAGAATTCTCCAAAGCCGAAGTTGTGTTACACCTATATGGCTTCTATACTACAGTTTTTATACTAGTGATAAATTCATATATATTTACTGTTTTATTTTATAAATTTTGTTCGAAGATACTTTTGCCTAACGGGCAATCGAACCAAAATCCTCTGAGTTGAAATCGATTAGCTTTGTCGGTTCCTGTTTCAATCCTTGTGATTATATATACATTTTTGAATAATCATCGTTTTAACATTTTGTTTTACTATGACCGGTTATAAAATTCAATTTTTCCTTGCGCATATAAATATACAAACATTGTTAATGATACCTTATGTAATTTTTGATTAAAAAAAAATCGGTAAACGGCTGTAATGTTTATCTTTACTGGTGCTAGGGAGTTAGATAAAGTTTTACTTTTTTGGCGTATAATCAAAGCGGCTGTAAAGTAAGGCCATATTTGTTTTTTTACGGCGGCTTTAAAATACTTTTCATATTTTTAGGGCGGCAGTAAGGTAATTTTCATATTTTTACGGCGGCAGTAAAGTAAATTTCATATTTTTACGGCGGCAGTAAAGTAACAACATGAGATTATGAATTTGTTCAAAACAGCATTTATTTCAGTTTCTTTGATAAATTAAAATCAATAAAAATTAATTTCAGAAAATTTATTACCTCTTATTACCTTTTTAAATCATATTTATAAAAAATTTGATGTTTTAATTTCATATTTATTTATAAACAAATTTAAACGTTTACCGAAAAAATAGTGTATTTAATACGGAGCTAAACTGACTTTTTGTGTGTGGTCTATAATTGTCGGCCTTCCAATGGTCGGCCACCAAACATAGACTCAACACAAAAAGTAGTACTTTAGCTCCTAATTAAATAATATACTATTTTTGAAAGGAAATAGATCCAACATAATAGGACTTGTCTTTGCAAAAGTATGAAATTTTTTTAATAATAATAAACAATAGACTATAGTTCAAACGAGATAGTTTGAAAGTTAATAACAAATCTAACTAACAATAGCACTGCTTTGATAAAATGAATGGTTATGACTGAGAAGCAATCACTATTTTTTACCAAAATTGTTTTGACATTGCATTTTTGTGTCACAGTAAATTGCAATTAAATTAAACAAAACACATTTAATATTTTATGCTTCGCTGGAATATAAAATAAATATAAAGTCTTGGATACGCGATATATAAACTCATTCATAAAAACCGGGGCGTTATGAGAGGGCGTTATGAGCTCATAACGCCCGCTATTAAGACGCTAAAAAATTAATAAAATTCTTTTAACTGTAGTTTTGTCTACAAAATATAAATAATAATCTCATTCAATTTAAGCTAGTAAAAGATTTTTACAGTTGTTTAAAAAATCTTAGCAACATTTCAGTCATTAAATGTTCATCTGGTTTTCTAAAACTATCAAATTATTTTAAACGTCATACAATTTTTTTGTCATACGCTACCAAATATAAGAGAATTTGTTTACATAGCAACAACGTGTAAACAACAAATAATTATTTTAAACTTCAAAATATTTATTTTCTTGGCATACTAGGATACATTTGTAGTTTTTTGCTATCAATATAGACTAATAAATTAAATTCTTACTTAGCTTTTAGCTTATTAAGTGAAGCATAAAATCTTGTATGCACAATTGGCGTTAAGCCGGGCATTCACATACAACGGAAACAGAAACAGAAACCGAATTTCATACAAATTTGACAGATAAAAATTCAGTTTCTGTAAAATTTGTATGAAATTCGGTTTCGGTTTCTGTTTCCGTTGTATGTGGTTTCAAGCCTTTACTGGGTATTATTGGTTATTATTAATTATTGTATGTTTTTCTTTGTATCATTGCATCATTGTATGTTAAATCCAGGAGTGCTCAACCTTCCGACCCCAATTTTTTCCCAAACGAATGGCGATCGACCAAATGAGAATAACTGGCGTGCTAGTAAAATGTAGTAATTAAAAATATGGAGGAGCTGAAATCTCAAGCTCTGAGATATCAAGACTTCGGTTTTGGTTAAGGATTTTGATATAGTTTTCTGCATAAAACTTTTATAAGGACATTGTTTTTAGTTTTGGCCAGCGATGTATATCAAACATAACTCTTTGTTAAAGTACTTGTATTTTTTATCTTTGTTTAGAAATTTATTACAAAACTAACACGAAACATCAATACGTTGCGGGAAAATTATAACTGATCATATATTAACATAATTTAGTGAAAAGACGATACAATCAGAAAAACTACTCAAAAACCTTTCCATTTAGCGTTTCAAGAAAATATTACAAAATCACAAATTCAAATTTCTTTCAAAATTCCAAAAATATTGTAAAAATTAAATAAAATCAAACTTTTTTTCAAAATTCTAAAAATATTCCAAAAATTATTACAAAATCAAAGATTAAACTTTATTCAAAAATTCTGTAAATATTGCAAGGTTGGCATGATATATATCAATGATATATATCCGATATATATCATTGAAATATATCACGATATTTATTCCTTGATATATATCATGATATTTATAAAAAAATAAATAATTATTCCTACCTTAAAGTTGGAAAAACTGTTAACAGTCGCAGCACTGCTTGCAAAACGCATGCCAAATCGAGGTAACCTGGTTCAGCTATGCCGAGATCATAAAGCTGACATAGATTCTGACAAAACTAATCTTATGACATAAACATTGTAATAAATGCTAAACATATGCTTTGTTATCTAAAGACAATAGCAGTCGCTTTAGACAGAGCTCATAGAGATAAAACGACTATTGCCGTTGTAGTTGAAATTTGGCATAAACTGGCAGTCGATCTTAAACTAAAACAACCTTTAGAAGTTAAGAAACTTTATCGGAGGAGAGACATGGCTTTAAATGCACCTCATCCCCTTGCTAATTTGTGCTTGAATATCGAATTAATGATTATCGAGGTAAACGGTTCAATAACCACCAAAGAGATGAAGCATATATTTCCTTATTTAAATAATTATTTTAGTGTTCATTCCATTTGTAATGGCACTTTTAAATAAATCTACACCGTTTCCAAAATAGGTATTTCAATTTCAGTTTAGAAATACACCACCAATGGTGTGGTGGAATGGAATGACTACCTAAGCAGGGTTTTCCAGAATTTTAAATACGGCCAAGCACTAGTCCATTAATAGTTAACAGCACTTGACTTTTGTTATTGGGACAGTACTAGAACCATTAATCGGCCGATCTATGGTTAACAGAAAATAGCCAGTATTTAGTTACCTTTGAATGGCCAAGCACTACTTAGCCCGTGAATGGTAAACAATTCATGGCTATTGTTATTGGGCCATTTCTGGAACCATGAATCACTCGATCTACGGTTTATAGAAAATAACCAGTTCAGTTTACTTTAAATGGCTAAGCAATGGCACTTTAATGGTTAACATCAATCGGCTGGACCAGTACCATAAATTGGCCGATCTTTGTCATTTGGTTAAAATACACTAGAGTGTTATCCATTTTAGAAATGTATAGTTTGAAAAATTTCACCTATAGTTTAATTATCGCATCTCTGCTGAAATACTGATAATATGTAATGTTAAAATTGGTATAAGTTTAAAATTCTTTTTTCTCTGAACACTTTTACTTTATTTTAATTATTTTGTATTTAATTTATTTAAATTTGCATATGATAATATTTTATGTTCTTTTATGGCCCTGTCATGGTGGCCAGTACTCGGCCGTTGCTGTAATACGGGTTATCATTATTGGTCTGTTACTGGGCCAGTTGTACAACCTTGTATGGGCCATTGCTGTTTTTCTCTCTGGAAAAAAATGGCAACCATTTATTGTACGAAGTTAACAAGTTAATTATGTTAATGACCGAGTCATAGTTGCCAGTACTATGAGTCATGGTTGCCAGTACCCCACCATTGTTGAATTACTGGTGGGCATTAATTGACCTTTACTGGACCAGTTGTATAACCTTGTATGGGCCATTGCATGGCAGTAATTTATTGTTCGAAGTTATCACTCGGTTGTTTGATGATGTTTATGGTCCAGTTATAGTTGCCAGAACTCTACCATTGCTGGTCGCCAGCCATGTACCATTACTGGACCAGCTGTCCCACCTTGTATAGGTATTGATTATGGGATTTGGCCAAATAAACAAGACAAACCAAAGCAAGAAAGCGTATTCGTCATTTGGACTTGTGCAATCGAAAGATATAGACGAATAGTTTGATAAATTGCCTATAAAATAAATTGGAGTTGTCATATTTAAATTTAATTTATTGGCAAAGAGGCAAGAAACGAGGGAGTGATGCGCTGTACTGCATACAACTGTGGAAAGGGCCATATATTGAATAATATTTAAGCCAAACAACTTAATCAAAAATAAATATCAGAACATGATATATATCCGATATATATCTGATATATATCGGATATTTTGATATTTATATAAATATCATGATATTTGCCAACCTTGAAATATTGCAAAAATTATAACAAAATCAAAAATGGAAACTTTTTTCAAAATTCCAAAAATATTCTGAAAATAGAATGAAATCAAATATTTTAACTTTTTCTAAATCCTAATAATATTCCAAAAACTCTTAAAAATTCAAACTTTTTCCAAAATTATAACAATATCGAAATTTGAAACTTTTTCCGAAATTCCAAAAATTATAATAAAATCAAAAATTTAAAATTTTTCAGCATTCTAAAAATATTCCAAAAATTATTACAAATCAAAAATTAAAACTTTTTCCGTAATTCTAAAAATATTGCAAAAATTATTACAAAATCGAAAATATAAACTTTTTTCAAAATTCTAAAAATATAAAAAACTATAACAAATTCAAAAATTTCCATGTCACATTTACGTCATACAACAGCTAAATTTTTAAAAATTGGCTAAAAAATACACGAAATCATTTTTTTGACACACTTGACAATAGTTTTTAGACAAACTTATAATGCAATAAAATTCTCAATAATAATAATATCATTTTCATTTCATACAAATTACTACTTTTATTATTGTCTAAAAAATAAATGAAAATCATTCTTTTGACACACTTGACAACATTTTTTTGACAAACTTATAATGCCATTTTCTCAATAATAATAATAAAATTTCATTTCAAACAAATAATTAATTTGATTTTTTCTAAAAAATTGGGTAAAATATAAATAAATCGAAGTAAAATCTTTCTTTTGACACACTTGACAACATTTTTTTTTGACAAACTTATAATGCAATAATCTAGTTTTTGGTCTCACATACCAATCCCGACCATCAAGATTTCTTCAAATTTAATGTTACTAATTTCTATTCGTAATCACTTAAAATGAACGTATTGTAAGCAAAAAATATGCAAATTTCCTTTGCCACCCTTGACGATTTTTTTTGACACACTTCCGGTACAGTTATCATGCACATCGTCCTTTCCGCTCTTCCCATTGAGTATGCCTGTTTTTAGAAAAAAAATTTTGAAATCCGTCTAGCGTTTTTCGATATTTCGTCTTTTGTGACGGACGGGGAGACAGACATACATTTTTTTTGCTATTTTAGAATCAGTAGGTCCTAAAACTAGGGTAGCGAAAATCCGAAATTCTACGTCCACGCCGTGCTACCTGGGTAACGCTAACAGAATTAGGTTGGTGTAGTTGAGAGGGGCAGAGTAAATACTGTTTATACTCAATGATTCTGTGCCATGGCGAGTCATTGGCGCCATAAAACCAATGCAACTCAAGCGTCTGTTCTCCATGTTAGGGGCGGCTTGGAGCGGGCGTCTGTCTTGGATCAAGCGGCTCGCTATATAAATGTGTAGAAAGCGTCTGTTCTCCATGTAAGGGGCGGTTTTCAGCGGGCATCTGTCTTGGATCAAGCGGCTCGCTATATAAACGTGTAAAAAGGTTGTTTCTGGTGACCTTAAGATGCAGAACGAACCCATTCACGAAAATTTGGATTGGGCGAAGGGCTCACACCCCGTTTCCGTAAAAAACTTAATGTCATGAATTCTGTACACAGGCCTCGGAATATCTCGGATTCATTATTGGAACGACCTTGGAAACTGTACCCAGACTACGATTTAAAAATGGGAACCTGGAACGTGCTAAGCTTTAGAAGACCAGGAGATCTCCTAAAACTCACTCAACAAGTCGAGAGCTACACACTGGATATAGTGGCATTACAAGAACTAAGATGGACAGGCAGTGGAATCCATGAAACAGCGCAAGGATACACTCTTTATTATTGCGGTCATCAAAACGGAAGAGAATTTGGAGTTGGGTTTGTTATACACCGTCGCGTGAATCAGCATGTTATCGACTTCTGTCCAATTAAAATGCGGTTATGCAGACTGAGAATCCGCACGCAAAAATTTAATGTAACGATCGTCAATGTTCATGCACCTACTGAAGATAAAGCAGATGATATTAAAGACCTGTTCTTCCTAGAACTCGAAGTCATCAATAACATCCCGCGGCACGATATAAAAATCGTGGTAGGTGACTTTAAAGCTCAAATCGGTAGGATTGCAGAACTTAAAACACATATTGGCCCTAACAGCTTGCATCATACCAGTAACAATAACGGTTTTC
>CAVNZG010001515.1:0-34430 GCA_963693315.1 Diogma glabrata
ATATCAACTTCTAAGATATATCCCTTATTGGAATCATTAGCGATTTGATTTATATCAAAATTTTGAATATCATTTACCCACTCAAACCCGCCAAAAGGTAAGTATTGACTCATTGCCCACCCATATTGATTATTCACATCATTATACATCAAATAAGTTGATTCTTTTTCTGGATTGTAGTCTTTCATATATTTATTGTTAGCTTTCGAATAACGTTTCGTGCACTGACTCAAGCCACCTCTTATACCACGCTCTATAAACATCAGCATATCAATGTCTGTGAGAAGTTCCAAGGATTTCTTAGTATATTTAAGCATTGCATCCCAAGTAAAACCAGGGAGTGTATAATAATGTGCAGGATCTAATCCATAGGTTGTATGGCAACTGTTCCGAAACTCTTCAAAAATATCAGCTAATAACAATACATCAGTTTTAAGATATAGATCAGAATATTCTCCTAAGTTAAGAATATTGAATATATTCCAAACATTTTGAGCGTGAATATACTGCTTTTCACTGATATTACTATCATTTAATTTGTTATAAAACTTATCAATGGATGGAAGTGATTCTTCCAAAAATTTATTGGGACTATCTAAATAGTCATAGGGAAAAACACCTTTCTTGGTTAAAAGTTGGAAACTATCATCTGAAATCGTTGGAAACTCTGACCTTAAATTGCGATACGCGGGTAAATATGATGAAAGTTCTTCTAAGCTTTTATCCATAAATCTAAATGAATCTATAAATCTATATTTTGTTAAGTAGCAATCTAAATGTTTTGTGAATGATATGTATTTCTCCATATTGATTGGTAATAAATTTACTCTACCAGCCATATCTGTAGCAATATTTTTTGATAATGAAATGTGAATCATAACCACTCAAGTTATGGAAAACTACTGGGACAGTGTGACTATTTTTATAATTTAAATTACATTCATTATGTGCTGGACCTCTATAATTACCACTAAAATGACAATGATCGCGTACTTTCTTGTCTCCAGAGTTGAATGGTTTATCACATATATGACATAAAGAAGCCATTTCAAACTGATTATTTTGCTCTTCTGTCAAACTCTCCATTTTTAGAGGATTGTACAAAATGTTATCTAATGTTTTCGCTATACATTCAAGCTCTTTAGTGAACCATGATATACAATCTTCACCACGATGTGAGCTATAATATGACAATTTGTTATCATACGCACATTTTAAATAGTAGCCTACACTATGTGGAATATGTTCTTGATATCTATTTCCTACATCTATCTTTCTTAAAAGGCATTCTAAATCGGCATAAATTATAAATGGTACAACAATCTTATGCTCAACGTTTTTAAACTCTAAATTTTTATGCATTTTAGTAGGAAGTGTAATTTTACAATTATTTTGATTGATGCAATTCTCACTATGTTTTTTTAGTAGATTTAATGAATAAAAATAATGAAGACATCGATCACAAAAATATTTCTGCCCATGCATGTTGCTTAATTGCGATGATAGTAGTCGAGATAAATGCTTTATCCAACAGTAATGATACTTTATTGGTTTATGATCTATACCTTCATTTGTTGCTTCTTCCTTTCCTTCATCAACATATTCATTCTGAATCAACAATAAATTAACATGCTTTTTCATCTTGTTTTTAGATAAATATGTTGGTAACGTTATGTAATCTTGCACCTTACTAAATTTTGCCGATTTCAAAATATAGACATTCACCGAGACATCATTTTGTTTTTCAAATCGAGGAATTTGATTGATTGTCATAGGAAAATTAATTCCTTGAAGATTTAACTCATTAGAGTAGTGTTTATATTTCGTTACACGTTGAGGATTTTTGATTGTTGGATGTAATGCAGACATAATAGCCCACGCAAAGCATGCGTTATCATCATTCTTCACATTTATACAAGCTTTTTTCTTTTCTATTTGATATGGAAGCTGTATGTAGGATGATCCCAGTTGTGGTGTAAATTTATTAATGTTCATTGTTAGGTTAACGATTGCAGACATCGTCCAACCACTTTGCTTTTCTTGAAATTCTTCAACATCTTTTAAAATAGGATCCCTTATATTTTTTGTGAACCAATCATCAATATTCATTTCTTTGTAAAGCTCATGATTTTTTTGTATTCATGTATTTAAAATCAAAATTTTCTTCATCACCACTGCCAATTTTAAACTCTCCACAGAAGATACCATTTATTTTTAATGCACTTTCGTTTTTAAAAATTGTTTTTACTCGATGACGAAAAGTTTTCTGGCAATCATTTAAAAACTCCATTGGATCTGTATGTTTTAAATTGAATATTGCTAATGTTCTAATGCGATTTTGAAAGGCCGATTGTAAATATTCAGATTTTACATTTCTTGAAGGATAATGTACTTTAGTTTTATTCCCTCTTAACATTTTCATTTGAACGCGGAATCCTGATAGTAGTGCAATGGCACATGCAATTTGATGGCGTTTTCCTAACGTAGCAGATTTCAGCATATTCCGTATTGTTTTTAAATTTTTACCACATTTTTTAATGGCATCTTCTAAAATATGAGGATTTTTAGTTGCACTAAGAAGATTCGATTTTGTAATATCCAATAATTGCTTTATGTTAGCCATTTTACAATTTTAATATATTCAATAATTTCTGTTAATACCAGCAGATAATTATATCTCAATTTATAACAATTTTACGTACGATAAACGCAACGGCCGATCACTAACTGAAATTTATGGCATCCAACACTCTTTTTTATGCTTATATCGGTTTATATCAATGTTCCAAATGTCTCAAAATAAAAAATAAAATGCATTCAAAATAATATCCAATCTTAAAGAGCTAAATTTTGTTTTCAAATTTTTTACCTTAAATTTTTAATTTTATTTTTAAAATATATTTTTTGTATTTGAAACTACATTCATACCATTATCAAATAATCATACAACAGCTAGTAGCAAAGACAAAAATGTTGTGATTAATATTAGTTAAATAACGGATAAAAATATATTACATATGAAGGTATGATGAATATCATCTTTCAACTCACGGGCGACCATAGAAATTATGTTTTCGATCAAGCCGGTCAAGTTATACAAACATATTAATATATTCTGTAGGTGAGTCAAAAAAATATATACTATACTGTAAATACGCAAACTTTCATCATTAATATAGCAACGAGTTTTGTAGGCTCGGATTACAACTAAATCTAGAAAGTCTACTATCCCTCCATGAGGGCGAGTCATACAGTATAATACATTTTAAAAGACACAGTATCCGTAAACTTAGCCTATTAATTAGAAATTTACTTACCTAAATATACATACCTCAATATCAAGATATAACACCGCAACTGAAACACCACAACTGACCCTTTTAATTCACAAGTTCACAACAAACTAAATCAAAGTGATAAAGAAAATCAATTTAACGCTTTAATTGTAACGAAATAAGAGTAATAGTAGTTTAACTAATAAGTGTTTAATGCGTTAGTTTATTCTTAAGCAAAAAATTTGCGTGAGAATAAAATACATTAAACATGAATTGATTAAACTATTTTATTCTCTGGCAAAGAATTATGTATTATACTAAATAGAAATGGTTTCTACAGTTAAAACAATAAATCTATTGTTTTAATTGAGAAATCAAATTTCTGATAAAAAAACTTGATGACATAGATGATAGAAACCCAAATCAAATATTTCGAAGTTTTATTTCTTCTTCAGTGAGCTTATTGAACTGTAAATCAGAATTACTTCATTAACCGCATATCCAAAATTTCTAAATTGTACAAGTTAAAATAGTAAAAAAATTATATACATTGTTAATAATACCTATAGTACATATTAAATCTAAAAATTTTTTTGTTGTAATACTTAAGAATACTATACATTTTAAAATCAAAATAAATTAAATAAATTAATAACCAACAACAAATTAAAAAGGCCAAACAAACTAAACATTTTAAAATATCAATATCTAGACCATCAACTTAATATAAATTATAATTTGATAAAAAACATAACATAAAAGAACTTATTTCCCCATATTATTTTTATTTCTCTTCTTCATTATTGTCTAGAAACCATCTATCTCAACATTTGGTATTGTATTATAAGCATTCCCTTATCATACTCGGTCTCAAATGTTGAATGAAAACAAATAAAGTTTATATTAATAGTTGAAAGAGAGTAAACAATTTTATTCATTTTATTTCCGAGAATCTGTAATTATAAGCAAACACATGCTAAAGTATAAAAAAACAAAAAAAATATAGACATGATTAAACATGTTTAATGAATCATTTTATCAAAGAAATTATGTTGGAATGCAATCTGAGGTAAGTGATTGAGTGATCCGAATGTGTGATTTTTTTTTTGGTTTTGATATTACATGAACATGATTTTACTGAAATATGTAATTAGAGGTTTTAAACAAATCTAGATTTATTGTTCTATGAACATTATTGTTGTTGTTCTATCGTATCAACGTTCAACTTTAGCTGCAAGGAAATAATTGCAAAAGCAGGCTACAGACCTTCAATCAATTTGTCAATCAATTCGAAAACGAAGATAAAAGAAATAAAATTTGCGTGCGGCTTTTTTTTTTTTGCGTTAAATGATTAAGTAAGATTTCGATTTTTTTTTCATGTCTCGATATTATGACACTTTGTTGTTTTGTTATGTAAGATTTTAATTTTCTCGACAAAAAAAAAAATTGAAGATGTTCATGATATATTTTTTTTGTAGGTAACAAAAATTGTTTTTGTTGTAGTATTTTGTATTTTGTTTCGTAATTGCGATCTTCAATTTTTTTTTTGTCGAGAAAATTAAAATCTTACATAACAAAACAACAAAGTGTCATAATATCGAGACATGAAAAAAAAATCGAAATCTTACTTAATCATTTAACGCAAAAAAAAAAAAGCCGCACGCAAATTTTATTTCTTTTATCTTCGTTTTCGAATTGATTGACAAATTGATTGAAGGTCTGTAGCCTGCTTTTGCAATTATTTCCTTGCAGCTAAAGTTGAACGTTGATACGATAGAACAACAACAATAATGTTCATAGAACAATAAATCTAGATTTGTTTAAAACCTCTAATTACATATTTCAGTAAAATCATGTTCATGTAATATCAAAACCAAAAAAAAAATCACACATTCGGATCACTCAATCACTTACCTCAGATTGCATTCCAACATAATTTCTTTGATAAAATGATTCATTAAACATGTTTAATCATGTCTATATTTTTTTTGTTTTTTTATACTTTAGCATGTGTTTGCTTATAATTACAGATTCTCGGAAATAAAATGAATAAAATTGTTTACTCTCTTTCAACTATTAATATAAACTTTATTTGTTTTCATTCAACATTTGAGACCGAGTATGATAAGGGAATGCTTATAATACAATACCAAATGTTGAGATAGATGGTTTCTAGACAATAATGAAGAAGAGAAATAAAAATAATATGGGGAAATAAGTTCTTTTATGTTATGTTTTTTATCAAATTATAATTTATATTAAGTTGATGGTCTAGATATTGATATTTTAAAATGTTTAGTTTGTTTGGCCTTTTTAATTTGTTGTTGGTTATTAATTTATTTAATTTATTTTGATTTTAAAATGTATAGTATTCTTAAGTATTACAACAAAAAAATTTTTAGATTTAATATGTACTATAGGTATTATTAACAATGTATATAATTTTTTTACTATTTTAACTTGTACAATTTAGAAATTTTGGATATGCGGTTAATGAAGTAATTCTGATTTACAGTTCAATAAGCTCACTGAAGAAGAAATAAAACTTCGAAATATTTGATTTGGGTTTCTATCATCTATGTCATCAAGTTTTTTTATCAGAAATTTGATTTCTCAATTAAAACAATAGATTTATTGTTTTAACTGTAGAAACCATTTCTATTTAGTATAATACATAATTCTTTGCCAGAGAATAAAATAGTTTAATCAATTCATGTTTAATGTATTTTATTCTCACGCAAATTTTTTGCTTAAGAATAAACTAACGCATTAAACACTTATTAGTTAAACTACTATTACTCTTATTTCGTTACAATTAAAGCGTTAAATTGATTTTCTTTATCACTTTGATTTAGTTTGTTGTGAACTTGTGAATTAAAAGGGTCAGTTGTGGTGTTTCAGTTGCGGTGTTATATCTTGATATTGAGGTATGTATATTTAGGTAAGTAAATTTCTAATTAATAGGCTAAGTTTACGGATACTGTGTCTTTTAAAATGTATTATACTGTATGACTCGCCTTCATGGAGGGATAGTAGACTTTCTAGATTTAGTTGTAATCCGAGCCTACAAAACTCGTTGCTATATTAATGATGAAAGTTTGCGTATTTACAGTATAGTATATATTTTTTTGACTCACCTACAGAATATATTAATATGTTTGTATAACTTGACCGGCTTGATCGAAAACATAATTTCTATGGTCGCCCGTGAGTTGAAAGATGATATTCATCATACCTTCATATGTAATATATTTTTATCCGTTATTTAACTAATATTAATCACAACATTTTTGTCTTTGCTACTAGCTGTTGTATGATTATTTGATAATGGTATGAATGTAGTTTCAAATACAAAAAATATATTTTAAAAATAAAATTAAAAATTTAAGGTAAAAAATTTGAAAACAAAATTTAGCTCTTTAAGATTGGATATTATTTTGAATGCATTTTATTTTTTATTTTGAGACATTTGGAACATTGATATAAACCGATATAAGCATAAAAAAGAGTGTTGGATGCCATAAATTTCAGTTAGTGATCGGCCGTTGCGTTTATCGTACGTAAAATTGTTATAAATTGAGATATAATTATCTGCTGGTATTAACAGAAATTATTGAATATATTAAAATTGTAAAATGGCTAACATAAAGCAATTATTGGATATTACAAAATCGAATCTTCTTAGTGCAACTAAAAATCCTCATATTTTAGAAGATGCCATTAAAAAATGTGGTAAAAATTTAAAAACAATACGGAATATGCTGAAATCTGCTACGTTAGGAAAACGCCATCAAATTGCATGTGCCATTGCACTACTATCAGGATTCCGCGTTCAAATGAAAATGTTAAGAGGGAATAAAACTAAAGTACATTATCCTTCAAGAAATGTAAAATCTGAATATTTACAATCGGCCTTTCAAAATCGCATTAGAACATTAGCAATATTCAATTTAAAACATACAGATCCAATGGAGTTTTTAAATGATTGCCAGAAAACTTTTCGTCATCGAGTAAAAACAATTTTTAAAAACGAAAGTGCATTAAAAATAAATGGTATCTTCTGTGGAGAGTTTAAAATTGGCAGTGGTGATGAAGAAAATTTTGATTTTAAATACATGAATACAAAAAAATCATGAGCTTTACAAAGAAATGAATATTGATGATTGGTTCACAAAAAATATAAGGGATCCTATTTTAAAAGATGTTGAAGAATTTCAAGAAAAGCAAAGTGGTTGGACGATGTCTGCAATCGTTAACCTAACAATGAACATTAATAAATTTACACCACAACTGGGATCATCCTACATACAGCTTCCATATCAAATAGAAAAGAAAAAAGCTTGTATAAATGTGAAGAATGATGATAACGCATGCTTTGCGTGGGCTATTATGTCTGCATTACATCCAACAATCAAAAATCCTCAACGTGTAACGAAATATAAACACTACTCTAATGAGTTAAATCTTCAAGGAATTAATTTTCCTATGACAATCAATCAAATTCCTCGATTTGAAAAACAAAATGATGTCTCGGTGAATGTCTATATTTTGAAATCGGCAAAATTTAGTAAGGTGCAAGATTACATAACGTTACCAACATATTTATCTAAAAACAAGATGAAAAAGCATGTTAATTTATTGTTGATTCAGAATGAATATGTTGATGAAGGAAAGGAAGAAGCAACAAATGAAGGTATAGATCATAAACCAATAAAGTATCATTACTGTTGGATAAAGCATTTATCTCGACTACTATCATCGCAATTAAGCAACATGCATGGGCAGAAATATTTTTGTGATCGATGTCTTCATTATTTTTATTCATTAAATCTACTAAAAAAACATAGTGAGAATTGCATCAATCAAAATAATTGTAAAATTACACTTCCTACTAAAATGCATAAAAATTTAGAGTTTAAAAACGTTGAGCATAAGATTGTTGTACCATTTATAATTTATGCCGATTTAGAATGCCTTTTAAGAAAGATAGATGTAGGAAATAGATATCAAGAACATATTCCACATAGTGTAGGCTACTATTTAAAATGTGCGTATGATAACAAATTGTCATATTATAGCTCACATCGTGGTGAAGATTGTATATCATGGTTCACTAAAGAGCTTGAATGTATAGCGAAAACATTAGATAACATTTTGTACAATCCTCTAAAAATGGAGAGTTTGACAGAAGAGCAAAATAATCAGTTTGAAATGGCTTCTTTATGTCATATATGTGATAAACCATTCAACTCTGGAGACAAGAAAGTACGCGATCATTGTCATTTTAGTGGTAATTATAGAGGTCCAGCACATAATGAATGTAATTTAAATTATAAAAATAGTCACACTGTCCCAGTAGTTTTCCATAACTTGAGTGGTTATGATTCACATTTCATTATCAAAAAATATTGCTACAGATATGGCTGGTAGAGTAAATTTATTACCAATCAATATGGAGAAATACATATCATTCACAAAACATTTAGATTGCTACTTAACAAAATATAGATTTATAGATTCATTTAGATTTATGGATAAAAGCTTAGAAGAACTTTCATCATATTTACCCGCGTATCGCAATTTAAGGTCAGAGTTTCCAACGATTTCAGATGATAGTTTCCAACTTTTAACCAAGAAAGGTGTTTTTCCCTATGACTATTTAGATAGTCCCAATAAATTTTTGGAAGAATCACTTCCATCCATTGATAAGTTTTATAACAAATTAAATGATAGTAATATCAGTGAAAAGCAGTATATTCACGCTCAAAATGTTTGGAATATATTCAATATTCTTAACTTAGGAGAATATTCTGATCTATATCTTAAAACTGATGTATTGTTATTAGCTGATATTTTTGAAGAGTTTCGGAACAGTTGCCATACAACCTATGGATTAGATCCTGCACATTATTATACACTCCCTGGTTTTACTTGGGATGCAATGCTTAAATATACTAAGAAATCCTTGGAACTTCTCACAGACATTGATATGCTGATGTTTATAGAGCGTGGTATAAGAGGTGGCTTGAGTCAGTGCACGAAACGTTATTCGAAAGCTAACAATAAATATATGAAAGACTACAATCCAGAAAAAGAATCAACTTATTTGATGTATAATGATGTGAATAATCAATATGGGTGGGCAATGAGTCAATACTTACCTTTTGGCGGGTTTGAGTGGGTAAATGATATTCAAAATTTTGATATAAATCAAATCGCTAATGATTCCAATAAGGGATATATCTTAGAAGTTGATATAGAGTATCCGCATGAAATACATGACGTACATAAAGATCTACCATTTTGTCCAGAACATCGAAGTAGTGTAGGATCAAAAGAAATCAAATTAATGGCAACGCTTAATAACAAGGAAAATTACATCATTCACTATACCGCCCTTAAGCAAGCTTTGAAGTTTGGGTTGAAGGTAACCAAAATTCATAAAATTTTGCAGTTTGATCAATCTCCATGGTTAAAATCATATGTTGATTTGAATACAAGTTTACGTTCATTAGCTAAAAATGACTTTGAAAAAAATTTATTTAAATTAATGAACAATGCAGTCTTTGGTAAAACTATGGAAAACGTAAGAAAACATAGTATTGTAAAATTGGTAACAAAGTGGTTAGGTCGATATGGAGCTGAAGCTTTAATATCAAAACCGGAATTCAAGGCATCAACTATTTTTAATGAAAATTTAGTTGCAATAGAGCTAAATAAATCTGAAATATATTTTAATAAACCTATCTACATTGGAATGTGTATTCTAGACTTAGCTAAAACTACACTTTATGATTTCCATTATGGTTACATGATTCCAGAATTTCATGAAAAGTGTTCAATTTGTTATACAGATACTGATAGCCTCATATATGAGATTGCTTGCCCTGATATATATGAAATAATTAAAAGAGATTGTTATACTCATTTCGATACAAGTGATTATCCAAGTAGCAATATTTGGTCGATTCCTTCAGTAAATAAAAAAGTTCCTGGAGTTATGAAGGATGAAAATAATGGTGCCATTATGACTGAATTCATAGGGTTGAGATCGAAATTATATTCTTACAAAATTCACGATGGTGAAAAAAATAAAAGTATTGAAAAGAGGAAAGCTAAAGGGGTAAAGAAGCAAGTTGTTAATTGTAGAATTGCGTTTCAGGATTATGTTAACTGTTTAAATAATGAAAAAATTATGGTTGTTTCACAGAATTTGATTCAGTCTAAAAAACATATTGTTAGCTCATTTACACAGACTAAAAATGCATTAAGCCCCCATGATGATAAAAGATTTCTAATTAAAGAAAGTTATGAAACTTTACCATGGGGTCATTATAAAATAATGGAAACGGAATAGAATATTGAATAATGATAGACAATAAGATAACAAAAAATGTAATAATAGTAATAACTTATAATAGTTACTAATAGTTTTATAGTATGTAGTTAATTTATATTTAGTATAGATTTAATTTAAATTTTTTTTCATCTGTTTGTATTCGATTTAATAATTTAAAAATAATAAAAAATAATAAAAAAAAAAAAAAAAAAAAAAAAAAAAAAAAAAAAAAAAAAAAAAAAAAAAAAAAAAAAAAACTTCTTCCACTTTTCACGTGACACTTTTATCATAAAAAACATCAACAATTAATTACACATCATCTTTCGAAAAACATCATCAAATTGTATCACAATTCTGTTCTTGATTTGAAACCTCATAACAAAATCGCCGATTATAATTTACTATAACAACGAACCATATTTACAAAAACAACAAGCATGTATTAAATTTAGGGTTCAAGAATATGTTTTTCAAAATTTATTCAAGATGGAAAAAACATCTGTATATATTTCAACATACATATCCACGTAATTTTTTTTTATTTTCCTAGACACAAACTATTTTGTACATTTTAATCAAACCATTTGCTAGCAGAGGGCACCACTTTCTATGTATGAAAAATCCAAGATGGCGGAAAAAGCAAATTTCGAGCTCCATAAGAAATAACCCGTATTTTTGTGCTAGAACTCCTATAGCTACTCTACTAATAGCAAAAACTTGATATAAATGATGCGTTTCAATATGTATAATATACGGCAGCAATGGTAAACCTTTGAAACAAATGTTGCGTTGAAATAAGTAGTAATAGCAAAATTTGATATCAATGTTGCGTGGAAATATGTATAATAAGCGGCAGTAACAGCAAAAAAAAACTTATATAAATGTTGAGTTGAAATGTTTTTAATATACGGTAGTAATAGCAAAACTTCGGAACAAATGTTGCGTTGAAATAATAGCAAAACTTTGATGCAAATGTTGCGTTGAAATACGTTTGAATTAGCATAAAAATTTTATACCAATGTTGCATTGAACTTCCGTTTCTATAACACAATCATATATCCAGCCTCATTCAATTAGTATCACCGCAAGACTGTGGTTGAAACAATAGTAATGTACAGTCATCCACGTCCCAATATCACAGAATCGTAAATAAGAATCGACTCACGATCCCACTATCCACCGATCGACCGCGTGTATATTAGTATATACTGTCAACAAACGTCATTCCATCTATCGAGTTAACAATCACAATGCAAACACCTTAGTTCATGCTTTTGGTTTTATATTTCTAGTTTCTCTAATTTAATTTTATTTTTCACAATAATAATAATTTTAAAGCTTTCCTATTATAATTTAATTAACAGCCAACAAATTTGTCCTATTAGTTTACATATTAATTCTTATCGCAATTTAAAGTTCACAGCACAAAGAAAATAAAAAATGGCTAAATGATCCCGCATTCGCGAAAACAGGAAAAATCCTAATTTTACTATGTAATTAATTATCTAATCAGGTTTTATCTAATCAGGTACGTAGAAACAGAAACATGAATTGCACCGAAAAAATTTTCTTGCCGACAAGTGCATTTAACAATTTTCATAATACAGGATTTATCCTTTTATTTGGATTTACGTTTGAGACACTCAGCGTATGTTGACGATGGACAGATTTGCCTAAAAATAAAAGAACAATAATAATAGTCGAAAAGGTCATATTCATAAATACTTAGCACTGTCCTTCGTCAAAGTATTCTCGGCGATGCTGTTCCAGTCATTATTGTTGCGGCTGCTAGTTTTAGTCTGAAAAAAGGAAAACAAAATCATTTAATTAATATTTATCAATGTTTGTTAAAATAAAACTTAATTTAATGCGCTCATACGTCCCAAAAATCACGACAGGCAAATCAATCACTAATCTGAAAAGAAATCAAATTCAATTTTATTCAAACAAATAATTAAAATTCAAAATTTATTTAACTAACCTTGGGTTTGTTGTTTGTTTTGGTTGAGTATGTCATTCTGACATTTAAACATAACAAACTTTTGTCGATGTAGCAGTCAACATCAAATAATTTTCACGCGCCGATAATGCAGTTTTCTTCGAACTAATTCCAATAGTTGATGTTGGCGCTGCTAGCGGGAAAAGGTTGGATTGGTTTTGTTATTTAATTGGTGATTTTTGAGACGGGGCCTCTCTTCTTCGTTTTTTAGTCTTCTTGTCAAGTTGATCGAACTTGCTAGAAAATTCAATGTGTTTTTTAATTAAATAAGATTAAATTCAGAATATTGTGTATAAATATTTTACGCATTTTCAAATAAAGTTTAAAACAAATTTTAAAAGTTGAGTTGAATTATTTCATCAGTGAAATGTTAAACTAAAAATAAAACTATATTATGGTGACAACAACAACGCTGAACAGTTTTTCATAACGCTGTGATTTGGAACCTGGCACGTAAATTTATATATAAAAACGTGCCAGGAATAAGGTACGTACATAAAAACTAAAAATTTACAACCGCTTGGCAGTATAACAGCCATATTTTTCTTTTGGTTTACATTTTTGGCGGTTATTGTGGAGTCGCATATGAAAATAAAATTATTCAGAAGAATCAGGATTATCTACAACAAGCGATAACAGCCTGCAGATCAACGAGGGAGGTTTAAATAGAAAGGAATATCCATTGAACTTTGTGTAGGCACGTACATATATTAAATTGATAATTACTCCAGTCTCCATATTCATCGAGAACGTGCTTTTGTGTAGGCACGTACATGTATTAAATCAATAAGTAGTCCAGTCTACATATTCATCGAGAACGTGCTTTTGTGTAGGCACGTACATGCATTAAATCAATAATTATTCTAGTCTTCATATTCATCGAGATCGTGCCTTTGTGTAGGCACGTACATATATTAAATCAATAATTACTCTAGTCTGCATATTCATCGAGAACGTGCGTTTGTGTAGGCACGTACATATATTAAATTGATAATTACTCCAGTCTACATATTCATCGAGAACGTGTTTTTGTGTAGGCACGTACATGTATTAAATCAATAATTACTCCAGTCTACATATTCATCGAGAACGTGCTTTTGTGTAGGCACGTACATGCATTAAATCAATAATTACTCTAGTCTTCATATTCATCGAGATCGTGCCTTTGTGTAGGCACGTATATATATTAAATCAATAATTATTCCAGTCTGCATATTCATCGAGAACGTGCTCTTGTGTAGGCACGTACATATATTAAATCAATAATTACTCTAGTCTGCATATTCATCGAGAACGTGCGTTTGTGTAGGCACGTACATATATTAAAGTGATAATTACTCCAGTCTACATATTCATCGAGAACGTGCTTTTGTGTAGGCACGTACATATATTAAATCAATAATTACTCCAGTCTACATATTCATCGAGAACGTGCTTTTGTGTAGGCACGTATATATATTGAACCAACATTAGTTCCAGTTTGCATAGTCGTCAAGAACGCGCTTTTGTCTAGGCACGTATATAATAATCAGCATATTCTTCAAGGTGTGCTTTTGTGTAGGCACGTGTTATTTCAAGATCACTTATCATCGTTGTGCTATCCAGCTTGTCAGGCCTCTGACTTTTTTGTAACATCGATCATCAAATCAAAAATCAACTTAATACAGTCCACTGCCAGTCAGAGGCGCTAACATTTTGGTCCTTCGAGCCGGATTTTACGCCAGAACGGGAACATCATCGTCAGGAATCTGGTCACAAAACAAAACTATAGTCCAGCACCGAATGTAGTACCAGGTATTTTTTAAGAAAAGTAGTTTTAGCCTTAGTTATTAAATTATTTACATACTCCTTGAATATAATTGCTAGTTATCTCAAATTAAACACAAAAAGTTAATCAATTATTAAATTTAACAATTTTACACAAAAGGTTTATTTAAAAAAAAACAACTTCTTAATATTGATTGTCCACAAAATTAGTGTTTTTCAAACAATCTTTAATATTACTTTCAAAAGTTGTATATTACAATCATTTTTGATATAAAAACCGATACACCTTTGCATCTTGGCGTAGTGGTGGGTATCAATGGTCTTTTTGTCGTCGGTGAGGGGTTAAACCAAGTTCACAGTACGTGCTTCAAACATTGTCAATTTGTATTTTAAAAACAGTTTAAATCCGAGTCCGAAATCTACTCACTGTCTCATTTACTCTCCTTAGCGCTATAGTCCAACCAGCAATATGGCTGAATTAGAACTCCTCAAAAAGCAGCGAGCTGCATTCAAGGGCCAATTGACCAATTTTAAGACCCAAGTTCCAACTGCTGAGTCATTTGGAGCAGTCGAAGTTCTTCTTAGTCGGCTTCAACGTGTTTACGACAAGTATGACGGGGTCCAGTCAAAAATCGAGATATTAGATGAATTTGCTACTCCTGATCGCTCTGTCTTTGAGGAAGAGTATAGTAAGTTAGAGATCGTGTTGAGAGACAAATTGCACGACCTCAAAAAATCGGAAGACAGTTCTCTGTCAACCTCATTTCACAATACGTCTCAGCATGAGTTAAATCCTACTACCAATGTCTCTGCCGGAGTTAGACTTCCAGAGCTTACACTGCCGTTCTTTAGTGGTTTGGAATCGGAGTGGTTATCGTTTCGCGACATTTTTCTTGATTTAATCCACTCGAAGGCTTTAGATGAAACAGTTAAGTTCTTATATTTAATCTCAAGTATTCGAGCAGGGTCTGCGTTTGCACTAATCGAGAGTCTTCCCGTAACTGCGGCCAACTACACTGTAGCTTGGAAATTATTGTGCGACAAATATAATAACGAAATTTCGATTCAACGGCACCATACCCGGGAACTCTATGACGCCCGAACTCCTCAGGAGCACTCAGCTAAAGCTCTCCAAATGTTTGTTGAGAAGATCTTCAAACATTATAATGCATTAAAATCCCTAAAGGTAGCTGTTTCTGAATGGGACTTAATTCTAGTTCACCACCTGATTCAACGATTGGACACGGCATCTAGGGTCCATGTGGTAAAACATACCAAGCCAAATGATTTGCTTCGGTTTGACGAATTAATCCAACTGTTGCGTAACCGAGTGAGAGTGCTCGAGACATTAGCATCTACATCGGCTCACACTCATTCTCGAGTGAATAAGTCATACAAACCAGTCACTCTAAATGTCACTCACGCACCGCCGGCAAGTGCATCCGAAAAATGCAGTTGTTGCTTGGGAAACCATCTGTTGGCTCATTGTCCAGAATTCTCCAGTACTAAATTCACGCCAAGATCCAGATATGATTTTATCAAGAATCGCCGTCTTTGTGGAAATTGTTTACGAGATCGTCATCCTCTTAGTGAATGTCGTCAACCGCCGTGTCAAACTTGCGCACTCAAACACCATACATTATTACATTTCGAACGCAGCAATCAATTGCCCGAGGTTAAACTGCAATCAGTTGTAGCTAACTGTTCCGAATTTCAGTCACTCAATAATGATTGCAGTGAAGCGACGTGTGCTGCGGGAACCAGTCTGAAAGTCTCATCAGAGACTACATCAACCAAGTTCAGCAAGGTCATTCTTATCGGCACTGCTTTAGTACGAGCATCAGTTAATGATGGCATCCAACTCCTATGCAGAGCTCTATTAGATAGCGGCTCAACGATGAATTTTGTTACTACACAAACATGCAAATTGTTACAGGCACGTAAACACGTCACATCTAAAACTATTACCGGTATTGCTGGATCACAAACATTGATCAGACACAAAATCTATTTAAAAGTCTCTTCGTGTGTCTCGACCTTTGCTACGACGTTAAAATGTTATGTTCTCCCCACCATTACCCATGAAATACCTTCTACAAGAGTTATGCTTCCCAAGCTAACCTTACCTGATCATATAAAATTGGCCGACCCTCACTTTAATGTACCAAATCGGATCGACATCCTGTTGGGTGCTGAGATTTATCATTGTCTTTTCAAGGGGTCATCAATTCAACTACATCGCGACTTACCTCCATTTTACGAATCTGAATTGGGTTACGTGGTTAGTGGCAAGACGAACATTTCACATACTGCAAAGACTCAGTCTCAGTCTCACATCTGTCTTGAAAATGAATTTTTGTGCGGTATACCTTTGGACAGATTCACAAATCACGTTGCATCGAATTAAGTCAGAGCCATCAAAATATGCAGTATTTGTAGCAAATCGTCTTTCAAGGATTCAAGAACTTACGTCAGCTAATGATTGGTATTACGTTCCTACAGCTGCAAACCCAGCGGACTTAGCGTCTCGAGGACTTATGCCTTCGTCATTCTCTGCGGCATCACTTTGGTGGATAGGACCCGAGTTCTTGAAGAGCCATTCGTCAGCCTGGGCAATCTCACATGACATCAATCTACCAGATGAATTTGTGCACTTGGAGGTGCGTAAAACCAACGATCGTGGTTTAGTCCACTCTACAACAGATGATAACTCTCTTTTTGTTCGATTTTCGTCTCTCACAAGGCTAATTCGAGTTGTTGCCTATATGATTCGTTTTACTGACAATGCAAGACATAGAGATATTCGAAAAGATAATGCGTCCATTTTTCTATTACCTAACGATATTAAAAATGCTACACTGTGTTTGATCCGAATGGTTCAACGAAGTAATTTTAGTGACGACATTCGGTGCATTAAAAAGACCAAGTATTGTTCACCTAGCTGTTCACTTCGATCTCTCGCGATATTCTTAGATAAAGACGGTATATTAAGAGTCGGCGGTCGTCTGAATAACGCAATGATTTCAGAGGATCAGAAACATCCGATCCTACTACCTGGTAATCATCCCTTAAGTGTATTAATCGTTCGACATGAGCACCAAAAATTGCTACACGCTGGGCCTCAATCACTTTTATATAACCTTCGCTTGCAATATTGGATAACTGGTGGACGCAACTTATGCAGGACAATCGTCCATCAATGTGTTCGTTGTCATCGAATAAAACCGCAATTACGCAATCAAGTAATGGGTGAGTTGCCATCTGATAGAGTGAAATCCGTGGAGCGTCCATTTCTCATCGTCGGAGTAGATTTCTGTGGGCCATTTTCATATATCCAAACCAATAAAGCCAGAACAAGAATTAAATGTTACATTTGTCTCTTTGTCTGTTTCACCACCAAAGCAGTGCATTTGGAACTTGTGATGAGCGCCTCAACTGAATCCTTTTTGGCTTGCTTACGAAGGTTTATTGCTCGACGCGGGATATGCATTCGCATCTATTCGGACAATGCCACCAATTTCGTCGGATCACGTTCGGAACTGAAGGAGCTTAAAACGTTATTTCTTTCTCAGTCATTTCAAGACACCAGCTTAAAATTCTGCTCCGAAAACGAAATAGAATGGAAGACCATTCCTCCGCGGTCTCCACATTTTGGGGGTTTATGGGAGGCTGCAATCAAAAGTGCTAAGCATCATTTCAAACGCGCAGTTGGCAATGCAGCCCTTACTGTGGAAGAACTCCTTACACTGATTTCACAAATCGAAGCATGTCTTAATTCTCGACCTCTTACGCCCTTATCTAGTGATCCATTAGACTTGACCGCTCTCTCACCTGGTCATTTTATTATCGGTGCTCCTTTGACATCAATCCCAGAACCATCATTAATTGATTTGTCCAGAAACCGGTTGTCACGCTTGCAACGAATCCAACAAAATTTACATCAATTTTGGGAAAGATGGCACAAAGAATACTTATCGGAACTCCAACGACGACACAAGTGGCGTCAGGGCTCACATAACTTCCAAGTAGGGTCGTTAGTTATCCTCCAAGACGATAATGTACCACCATTAAAATGGAATTTAGGTCGCATAACAGCGTTACATCCTGGACAAGACGGGATCACTCGTGTGGTTACAGTCAAGACAGCACTGTCAGAATTAAAAAGAGCTGTCAATCGTATAAGTGTTCTACCAATTCATGACGAAAACAAGGTCGACGAAGGCGATACTAAGTAACATGCTCGTCGTTACATAACTTGCGTTCAGATGTACCATCATCAAAACGGTTTAATATAACCGCGACTAAAATCATTCGTATTCTCCGTCTACTAACTTGATGATACTTTGTTATAAGTGAACCACCAAACCTATGTCATTACATGTGCATCCAATAGGAGTTTGTTTCTATTTTGTTGATGTCACATACACCATATCACTAACAGAATTTTTAAACTCTCCCCACTTACAAATTAAGTAGCGATGAGTTGTTTATGTTTTAAATCCTGCAGCTAATCAAACCTTGTCAATTCGGCAAACAACTACAGTTGTTGTTAGGAACAAGTTGTTGCTACAATTGTTGACCGCATAGACAAAGATTATCTAATTTCTTTTCACGTATCGAATACAAACGACAAAAACATATTTACACATAGGTCATTGTTATCAGATGACCTTTTGCCAATTAATCGTTCAACCCAATGAAGTTGGATCAATTAATTCTAATACTAATTAATAATATCATCCAAATTTATTCTAACCAGCCTAATCATTTGTCATCTTCGTCTGTATAATAAACAGAGACTTAGATTTCATTTTCACATCACTTCTTAACGTCATAGTTCATTATTTGTGAAGAGCATTCTCACGGAACCACTAACGAAAGTGTCTTTTATTTGTGAAGAGCATTCTCACGGAACCACTAACGAAAGTGTCATTTATTTGTGAAGAGCATTCTCACGGAACCACTAACGAAAGTGTCTTTTATTTGTGAAGAGCATTCTCACGTCACCAACACTTTCGTCATGCTTTCGTGAAGAGAATTTAACCAACGAAAATATTGGTTCGAGTCTTCACAGTGTAAAAGAGTTGTGAACTTAAAATCACTAAAACTGACATAAGAAATCTAAAGGTCGAAAGACAATTCAAAGTGCAACGCGATCAAGAATTTACAACCTCGATCGGCTGTTACTTATTATCGTCGGTTTTTAAACTAGATCAGTAGAAGTGGGCAAACTATTGCATCATAGTTCCATTATGTTCTTGGTATCAGTCTCGTCAACATGTTATTAAATGTGATCAAACCTTCAGTTTCATTGATGCTCTGCATAATCAGCATGATTATCCGTTTAGTCGTCTTCAATGCTTTGCATAATTAATGTTTAATTTTTCTTTTCTCTTCGGTTGCTACGCACACTCAATGATTAAACCTTTAGTCTTCGTCAATGCTTTGCATAATCAATGTTCAATTATTTGTTTTCGTCTTCGGTTGCTATGCACACTCAATGATTGAACATTTGATATTCGTCAATGCTCTGCATAATCCAGGTTTAATTACTCATTTCTTCGGTTGCTACGCACACTCAATCATTAAACATTTTGTCTTCGTCAATGCTCTGCATAATCCAGAGTTAATCATTTATCTTCGGTTGCTATGCATACTCAATGATTAAACCTTCTGGTTTTCATTAAACATTTTGGTCTTCTTCATGATTCTGCTTTAATTCATATTTAAAAAAAAAATTTTCATTTTCATCAATACCATCGTTTTGACTCGTCTTCGAAAATATATACGAGTAGTCTACGGTTTTTATGATCTGAATGTTCATCGTTTTAATTAACGTCATCTATTGTTCCACTCGGGAACCAGAGCCTATTGGTAGTTAGATCCAATCCGTACTCAATTCGCGTTACTCATGTACCAGCACTTCACAACGTCATTTCCACTTGAGTCGTTGTCATTTTATATCGGGTCCATAAGGTCAGTACCTGTTTAACTGTCCAGCGTCAACTCTTGTATAATATTCAACCAACCTCAACGGCGGAAAGTCCACTGATACTTACGGTAATGCGAACCGGAGAACTTCACATCTTGTCATAGCTGGCATCCTTTTTGATGTTTTATGCTCATTATTAAATAAAGAAAAAAAATACATGTTATTCCAACAATTGTTGTTAATATATTTATTCAAAAAATTCATTTTAGTAAACAAAAAAAACTCATGTTTTTGTGTTTAAATAAAAAATAATAACTAATTAAATCAATAATTGTTAGAAGATTTAATTACATATAACTAATATCTTTCTATCAAGAATAATTGTTTAAAAAATAGAATAAGTATAAAACCTATTTTTAGTAACAAAATTTTCTGAATTAAAATTAGCTAGCATACAATTATCTGAATTAAAATTATTATAATTAGCTGAATTAAAGTTATTCTGAAACTAAAACTACAAGTGTTCATGTGACACTCTTAGGATAATCAGTCCAATTTGTTAAATTTCTGAATTTATAAATAACCAATCAGGTTAGTAGTTTTAGCCAAGTGATAGCTTATATAATTTAAATAAACCTATTTTTCAAAGGCGGGAATATGTTGACGATGGACAGATTTGCCTAAAAATAAAAGAACAATAATAATAGTCGAAAAGGTCATATTCATAAATACTTAGCACTGTCCTTCGTCAAAGTATTCTCGGCGATGCTGTTCCAGTCATTATTGTTGCGGCTGCTAGTTTTAGTCTGAAAAAAGGAAAACAAAATCATTTAATTAATATTTATCAATGTTTGTTAAAATAAAACTTAATTTAATGCGCTCATACGTCCCAAAAATCACGACAGGCAAATCAATCACTAATCTGAAAAGAAATCAAATTCAATTTTATTCAAACAAATAATTAAAATTCAAAATTTATTTAACTAACCTTGGGTTTGTTGTTTGTTTTGGTTGAGTATGTCATTCTGACATTTAAACATAACAAACTTTTGTCGATGTAGCAGTCAACATCAAATAATTTTCACGCGCCGATAATGCAGTTTTCTTCGAACTAATTCCAATAGTTGATGTTGGCGCTGCTAGCGGGAAAAGGTTGGATTGGTTTTGTTATTTAATTGGTGATTTTTGAGACGGGGCCTCTCTTCTTCGTTTTTTAGTCTTCTTGTCAAGTTGATCGAACTTGCTAGAAAATTCAATGTGTTTTTTAATTAAATAAGATTAAATTCAGAATATTGTGTATAAATATTTTACGCATTTTCAAATAAAGTTTAAAACAAATTTTAAAAGTTGAGTTGAATTATTTCATCAGTGAAATGTTAAACTAAAAATAAAACTATATTATGGTGACAACAACAACGCTGAACAGTTTTTCATAACGCTGTGATTTGGAACCTGGCACGTAAATTTATATATAAAAACGTGCCAGGAATAAGGTACGTACATAAAAACTAAAAATTTACAACCGCTTGGCAGTATAACAGCCATATTTTTCTTTTGGTTTACATTTTTGGCGGTTATTGTGGAGTCGCATATGAAAATAAAATTATTCAGAAGAATCAGGATTATCTACAACAAGCGATAACAGCCTGCAGATCAACGAGGGAGGTTTAAATAGAAAGGAATATCCATTGAACTTTGTGTAGGCACGTACATATATTAAATTGATAATTACTCCAGTCTCCATATTCATCGAGAACGTGCTTTTGTGTAGGCACGTACATGTATTAAATCAATAAGTAGTCCAGTCTACATATTCATCGAGAACGTGCTTTTGTGTAGGCACGTACATGCATTAAATCAATAATTATTCTAGTCTTCATATTCATCGAGATCGTGCCTTTGTGTAGGCACGTACATATATTAAATCAATAATTACTCTAGTCTGCATATTCATCGAGAACGTGCGTTTGTGTAGGCACGTACATATATTAAATTGATAATTACTCCAGTCTACATATTCATCGAGAACGTGTTTTTGTGTAGGCACGTACATGTATTAAATCAATAATTACTCCAGTCTACATATTCATCGAGAACGTGCTTTTGTGTAGGCACGTACATGCATTAAATCAATAATTACTCTAGTCTTCATATTCATCGAGATCGTGCCTTTGTGTAGGCACGTATATATATTAAATCAATAATTATTCCAGTCTGCATATTCATCGAGAACGTGCTCTTGTGTAGGCACGTACATATATTAAATCAATAATTACTCTAGTCTGCATATTCATCGAGAACGTGCGTTTGTGTAGGCACGTACATATATTAAAGTGATAATTACTCCAGTCTACATATTCATCGAGAACGTGCTTTTGTGTAGGCACGTACATATATTAAATCAATAATTACTCCAGTCTACATATTCATCGAGAACGTGCTTTTGTGTAGGCACGTATATATATTGAACCAACATTAGTTCCAGTTTGCATAGTCGTCAAGAACGCGCTTTTGTCTAGGCACGTATATAATAATCAGCATATTCTTCAAGGTGTGCTTTTGTGTAGGCACGTGTTATTTCAAGATCACTTATCATCGTTGTGCTATCCAGCTTGTCAGGCCTCTGACTTTTTTGTAACATCGATCATCAAATCAAAAATCAACTTAATACAGTCCACTGCCAGTCAGAGGCGCTAACAGCGTACATGACACGTAGGCCATTTTATGCTAGTCACTTCTAATTTAATTTACTGCGCACTGAATTTATTTATATTTGACTAAGACAAGACGTTACACACAAAAAGAAATGGTATCATTAAAAAAGACACAATTGAAACCGACAGTCTCTTACTTTTTTTGGTTTATTATCACCACCAAAATGTTATTAATCACACGATATAATAGAAATAAAATTTGTCATCCAACTCACCAATCCAATACCAAAAGAAATCTCGATTTTTTCCACGGTGCCTGATATTTCATCCATTATGGCAATCAGCAAAAAACACACAGCTTATCCATCACAATCCTACCATCGCCACAAAAAAAATCAGACAACCAGCCAGCTGATGTCAGAAATAATCCACACAACACATCGAATGCAATGATAATAAACGACTCAGAGACGTCAAACAAACAAATCAAAATGTAATAGACTAAATAAGAGAGTAAAAAGCATATATCCATCTCTTTTATACGATTTTTAATATCGAAAAATTCGACAAAGTGTTTCTGTTGAAAGGAAATTTATAGTTATGTTAATAAATGTTAGGACCTTTTCCGTTGAAACAAAACCGTTTGTTATTTTGTCATACACAAAAGTGCAAGACAACTTAACGAAACAAGCCATTTCCAACACATTTGCAAGAAATATGAAAATGAATTAAACGTAAGTTTAACCGATCTTATGATGTTTATGTGTTAGGAAATAATAGCTTACTATAGTATTACAGTAAAATGTAGATCCATAACGGAAAGATAAATTGACAAAAACAATCCATAAAAGAAATCGAATTCACAACTAATTGTAGGATGATAATTTTTCTATTGCGACGATTGGACAAATATGCACAGCTGTTTGAGATTTGAATATTTTATTGAGCAAGTACGGTTTATGACCGGAGAATTCAAATTTTAGCAGTATGGTAAAGTAACGCGGGTGAAAACGCAGTGGGAGTCAATAATAGGGGATTGTAAAGGAAATACTATTGTTAATTGATTTATGCGAAGAACAAATTTATGTAATGGAAACTATATAAAAATATGTCTACCGATTGTAGATGAATGAGAAACTATTATGAACCACGTATGGTAAGGAAAATTGTGAGTTATGAGAAAACAGACATTATATAAATCTGAAACCCTACCGCTCTACGTTATCATACTCCAGTCTATATAACAAATTTCAAAGAAACGAAAATCGCAAAATACTAAACAGACCAATTATAAAATATTCCAAAAATTCTTACAAAAACAAAATTGAAACTTTTTTCAAAATTCTAAAAATATACATACAATTCAAAAATTCAATTTTTTTTTTTAATTGTAAAAATATTCCAAAAATTAGAATAAAATCGAGAAGTAAAACTTTTTCTAAATTCTAATAATATTCCAAAAATTCTTAAATATTTAAACTTTTTTTCACCCCATCTAATGGACTTGGCACTTTGACGCAGTGATGGGGCTCAGTAGACTCAGTGATCTTAGGAGCTACAACGGTAGGGTCACCCATGCCGTTAGGTCCTCGGTGAGAATCGAAGCCAAGATCAAGTCCAAAACCCAAAGCTAAGGTGAGACACGTACGCCGAAAGCTTAGCATGGTCAAGGGGGTGCTTGATTATTAGTACGGAACTCTGGATACCGGGCGCCCTCCAGTTTCAATAGCCTTACCACAGCACAGGGCTCTGTTGTGGCTGACCAATGTACCTCCCTACTTTCTCCATAAATATTGTATGGAAAACTATAAAGTTTTAGATGAGAGCGATGCTTCTCCAAACGCATCACATAAACCAACAACAAAACTGAGCACCATGTCCTACTCTAGGATCATGCCTGATTTATCAGCTTATTCTAAACCAGACAGCACACATGCCATGTCTGACTCTAGGATTATGCCTGATTTATCAGCTTATCCTAATTCGGATAGTACACACACCATGTCTGACTCTATGGTAATGTCTGATTCACCAGCTTACTCTAAGTCAGACAGAACACCTGTACGATATAGACAAAAATCTCTAGTACCTAAATTAAGTTGCGTTCAGATTAATCTGCACAGATCAGAAATGGCCTCAGTTAATTTGAACCGGTTAATTGAACAGGATGCTCACGATCTTGCATTTATACAGGAGCCGTGGGCAGACAGCAAAAGAATAAAAGGTCTATCGTCAAACAAAAATACAAAACTGATCTATTTCTCAGATGTGGAAAGACCGCGAACCGCGATTCTCTTCACCAAACATCTGAAAATATTTCCGTTGAATGAATTTATCTGTAGAGATCTTACAACGGTCCAGATAGAAATTCATCTTCCTCAAGGTGGATTTCGTAAATTCATTTTAGCTTCTGCATACTTCCCGGGGGATGAGGACGAGACACCACCAGAAGTGGTAGAGAAACTCATCAAGTATTGCAACAATAACCACTATAACCTCATAATAGCGTGTGATGCTAACGCTCATCACACCGTGTGGGGAAGTAGCAACATTAACACAAAAGGCGAGCGCCTGCTTCAATTTTTGTATACAAACAATGTGTTTATTGCAAACAAAGGTAGTGAGCCTACCTTCAGAAACGCAATCAGAGGCGAGGTCCTTGACCTTACTTTAGCTAACATAAACGCTACTAACCATATTAAGAACTGGCATGTTTCGAAGGAAGCTTCTATGTCTGATCATGCTTATATATGTTTCAACATAGAACACTACCCGAAGAGCATCCAGTACTTTAGAAACCCAAGAAAAACCAACTGGGAACTTTACACAACATATCTTCATGATAATGTAAATAGTTGCAGCAGTATCAACTCTACATTTGAGCTTGACTCTGCAGCAAATAATTTACAAGAAATTATCACTGAAGCATACAACCTTAATACTCCAATAACTCAATCCAAAAGATGCAGAGATGTACCTTGGTGGAATGGTAACTTAGAGAGGAAAAGGAATAAAGTTCGCAAGCTCTTTAACAGAGCAAAAACAACAAATAATTGGACAGAGTACCGAGTAGCTCTAACCAATTATAATAAAGAACTCAGACAATCAAAAAGAAATAGCTGGAAAGAGCTCTGCAATACGATAGATAATCTGCCTGCTGCAGCTCGACTCCAAAAATTGATGTCGTCTGATCACACAAACCCTCTAGGCTCAATCTGCAAACCAAGTGGTACGTATACCACCAGCTGTATTGAGACACTAGATATTTTACTTCAAACCCACTTTCCGGGCTCAATAAAATGGAGCACGGAAGATAATGCCAACGAAGACGTACGTCTTCTAGATCCTGCAACTAAAAGTAATGCAGATCATTTAACCAACACAATTTTCACCCCCAACAAAGCGAGATGGGCTATAGAATCCTTCGGTCCGTATAAATCTCCAGGAGGTGATGGAATTTTTCCGGCATTTCTGCAAAAGGGTCTAACAATCATTCTTCCATACCTCATGCGTTTGTTCAAAGCAAGCTTTCGCCTTGCTTACATTCCTCAGATATGGCGAGAAACCAGAGTTGTTTTTATACCTAAGCCAGGAAAAAAACCAAATGAAGCCAAATCATACAGACCCATAAGTCTTACATCTTTTCTATTAAAAACAATGGAAAAGATGTTGGATTGTCACATCCGTCATGTATGTCTGAAACAAAACCCTCTCAACTCTAGCCAGCACGCCTATCAGACTGGAAAATCTACTGAAACGGCGTTGCACAAAATGGTGAAAGAAATTGAGAGCACCCTAAACTATAAGGAGGCACTTGTTTGTACATTTATGGACATACAAGGAGCCTTTGACAATGTCCACTTCAATGCTATCATTGAAATGGCCACAAAGAAAATATAAACCCGCTTATCATTGCGTGGATTATCAAGATGCTACAGAGTCGGAAGATAACGGCTACACTAGGTGATTATTCAGTGATTGTTACTGCATCTAGAGGCTGCCCGCAAGGGGGCGTTCTCTCTCCGCTGCTTTGGCTAATGGTGGCTGATGATCTCCTCACTAAGCTAAATGATTCCGGCTTCAACACTGTAGGCTATGCCGACGACTTGGCAGTCATGGTTAGAGGGAAACATGACTCCATTGTCGCTGGTCGAACCCAGACAGCTCTTAATATTGTATCAAAGTGGTGCAACAGATTAGGACTGTCGATCAACCCACAAAAAACAAGCATTGTCGTTTACACAAACAGGAGAAACTTCAATTTCGTTTCTCCTGTTCTAAACGGCGATCCAATACAAACATCAAAAGAGGTTAGATATTTAGGTGTGATCCTGGATAGCAAACTAACATGGAACCCACACCTGAAATATATCTCTGATAAGGCAAACAAAGTTTTCTTCACATGCAGAAACCTGTTTGGGAAAACATGGGGTCTTAGCCCAAAAATGATACTTTGGTTGCACCAAAGTATTATAAAACCAATTCTAACATATGCAGCTTTAGTTTGGTGGCCTAAAACGCGCCAAATAACTGCTCAAAATATGTTTACAAAAATACAAAGGCTTGTGTGTCTTAGTGCCACAGGTGCTTTCAAAACCACGCCAACGTCAGCAATGGAGATTCTTCTAAAGCTTTCTCCATTGCACCTACATGTTAAATCTGTAGCGGTGTTGAGCGTTCATAGACTGCAGCTCACAGAAGGGTTTAAGCTGGGTAATCTAACTGGACACCTTAAAATCCTTTCTGAATTACAAGCTGAACTGAATACATACCATATTTCGGATTGTATGCCAAAAACCATAGATTTAGATAGGCACTTTGATGTCAAGATATTGGCCAGAGATCTTATTAAAAACTACATACGGTCACTGCCACATAACGCCAGCATCTGGTACACAGATGGTTCTCGAACCAACATGGGCACGGGAGCAGGAGTGTTTGGTCCTAGAACAAAACAAACGGTTGCTTTAGGCACCACAACAACCATATTTCAAGCCGAAATTTTTGCCATTAGCAGTTGCGCTTTGCTATGCGCTGAAAGAAAATACCAAAATATTGAAATATATATTATCTCTGACAGCCAAGCAGCACTCTTGGCACTAAAATCTACGCGCTTTGATTCAAAACTGGTATGGGAATGCTACCAAAATCTATTAAAAATCTCGTGCAATAACACAGTAACACTTGTGTGGGCACACTCAGAAAAAAAACCGATGCGTTTGTTACTTATGCGCTATAGTAACTCCAAAATTGTAAACATAACATACATTTTTCTAAAATTTACTAGTGCAAAGTATTGATAATTTAAGTAATATTAACCTGTGCCACGTTAAAAAGGCAAAGTTTGAATTGTAAAATTTTGGAAAATAAATTTACTACTGTAACAGTAAAATCAACATATGATTGCTGTAGTTGTAGCTTATACGAAAATTGATTTTGAAATATGAAAACAAAATTACCTAAAAAGTCGTTACATTTACTTAACAATTTTGTAAAACATATCAATCGGTCTAGATAATTTAAAAAAAACTACAGTATCGATAAATTGAAATGCGGTAAGATTAAATTTTTATGAATAATTTATGAATAAAAAGGAATCATTTTTGTGTTATTTCAAAAAAAAATAATAAAAATGTATTAAAAAATAAATAGTGGTCACTCTGGGAATCGAACCCTGGACCGTCCTAAACTTTAGCATCAACATAATATTCATAAATAAATTGATGTAAATAATTATTTAGATAGACGAATGGTTAATGTTGCTGCCTTGTACACAGAGGTCTGGGGATCGAATCCGAATCAAGTCCAAAAATAAATATTAATAATAAATAGCATTTTATCTTTACAGGACCATTCTTAACCGCTGTTATCATTGTGTATATATAATCCGCCTGAATTGATAAAAAAAACAAAATTAATATTTGCAAAAAAATTATTTTTTTTAAAATTAATTAAAAACTGACCTTTTTACAATGTTTTTCAGTAGATTTTACTTTGTCAATTTTGTTTACTTTACTTATGCCTCCGCTGGCTCAATTCGTACGTCATTTTCAGTTAAATTTACATATACTTTACGTTAAATAAACTATCTCTTTTTTCTGAGTGCACCTAGCCACACAGGAATACAAGGAAATGCTATCGCTGACGCTTAAGCAAAGCAAGGTGCCAATAAAAAATTTGTTGGACCGGAACCATGCGTTGGAATGGCCAAGAGTTCGCTCAAAAGCACAATCCAAACAATGGAACAAGAACAAAATGCTAAATTATGGAAAAACAGAGAGGGACTAGTACACTCCAAGAAGTTTCTAGGTAACCTCCCTGTTTCACCCTTAAAAACAATCGACTTAAACAGAGAGTCTCTAAGAATTTTAACGTGGTGCGTTACTGGACATGGTCCTTTAAACCACCATCTTAACAAAATAGGCCTTGTTGTTTCCGACAGGTGCAGATTCTGCTACTCGGATGCGGAAACGATGGAACACGTCATCTGCAGCTGTCCTGAACTCTCTGGGCACAGATACAACTAACTTGGTCATAGAAGACTAACACTTCCATTACCACAAAACGTCACTCCAATTGAGCTAATTAATTTTATTAAAAGTCTCAACTTGGATGACAGAATACAAGCAGTAACGGCACAGACGACGACTGACTAATAACAAAATCAGGGTAAGCACAATAGACCTTCAGGTCGCAGTGCTACTTGAACTGTAAGTCTCAAGGCCCTCCAATAAAAAAAAAAAAAAAAAAAAAAAAACTTTTTTCAAAATTCTAAAAATATTGCAAAAATTATAACAATATCAAAAATTGAAACTTTTTCCAAAATTATAACAATTATAATAAAATCAAAAATTTAAAATCGCTCAAAATTCTAAAAATATTCCAAAAATTTTTACAAATCAAAAATTGAAACTTTTTTGAAAATTCCAAACACATATATAAAATTCAAAAATTATATTTTTTTTTTCAAAATTCTAAAAATATTTCATAAATTAGAATAAAATCAAATATTTAAACTTTATCTAAATTCTAACAATATTTCAAAAATTCTTAAAAATTCGAAAATTCAAACTTTTTCCAAAACTCTAAAAATATTGCAAAAATTATAAAAATATCAAAATTGAAACTTTTCCCAAAATTATAAAAATTATAATAAAATCAAAAATTAAAAATTTTTCAAAAACTATAACAAATTCAAAAATTTCCTTGTTCAATTATATTTACGTAAACAAACAGCTAAATTTTTTTTTCCAAAAAATTATCTAAAAAATAAATATGTAAAATCCTTTTTTTTAACACACTTGACAATTATTTTTTTGACAAACTTATAATGCTATAATTCTCAATAATAATAATAAAATTTCATGTCAAACAAATAATTAATTTTATTTTTTTCCAAAAAATTGGGTACAAAAATAAATAAAAATCTTTCTTTTGACACATTTGACAACATTTTTTTGACAAACTTATAATGCAAGAATTTAAATTCTGGTCTTACATACCAATCTCGACCATCAAGATTTCTCCAAATTCAATGTTCCTACTCGTAATCACTTAAAACGAAAATTTTTTAAGCAAAAACTATGCAAATTTCCTTGTTTTGACACACTTGAAGATTTTTTTGACACACTTCCGGTATGGTTATCGAACACATCGTCCTTTCGGCTCTTCCCATTGAGTAAACCTATTTAAAAAAAAAAAATATTGAAATCCGTCTGGCGGTTTTCTAGATTTCGTAGGTTGTGACGGCCGGCCGGATGTCCGTTTGATGGTTTCATGAATCGGATGTTTTTTAGAATCAGTAGGTCCTAAAACGTCGAGAAATGCTAAAAAAGTGGGGGTAAGAATTTCACTTTTGGCTCATGAATGTAATACTTAGGTCTTTCAGACCGAAGTAATTTCTTTTGACACACTTGACAACATTTTTTGACAAACTTTTAACGCAATAATCTAGTTTTCGATCCCACATACTAATCATTACTAACAAGATTTCTCCAAATTCAATGTTTTTACTCGTAATCACTTAAAATGAACGTTTTTTAAGCCAAAAATTTGAAAATTTGCTATTTTTGACACACTTCCGGTACAGTTATCGAAGACAGCGTTCTTTCGGACCTGTCCCTTGAGTACACCTATTATTTTAAAAAAATTTGAAATCCCTGCGGCTGTCTAGATTTCGTAGGCCTAGAAATGACGGCCGGCCTGCAGATACACATACATTTTTTTTGCTTTTTCAGAATCAGTAGGTCCTAAAACGTCGAAAAATGCCAAAAAAGTGGGGGTAAGAATTTCATGAATGTAATACTTACGTCTTTCAGACCGAAGTAATTTTCATCGCCTCAACGGCGTAATCGATAGTGTGTCTGCCTAAGGATTTGAGCCAGGCACTGACGAAGAAGGTTCGAATTCATCCGAAACACGAGATATGTGAAGTGGAGTTGTTTCTGAGAAACTTCAAATCATACCTTTGATTTAAAAAAATTCCAATTGCTTCTTTACTTACTTGAGTTTAATTGATCTCAAAAATCTCCAATAAATATTTTTTTTTTCAGTGAAATATTTTTATACAGCCTTACTAAGTAGTCAGTACCTTTCCAAAATTTATTCAAATCGGTTATTCCGTTCGAACAATTTAACTTAAATAATAATTTAACTTTAAACTTTGCTTATCAGAAAACTTCTTAATAAATTTCGAGCCGCCCCCTATGTCAAAAATATAGTAGAAAAAGAAATAAAATAAACAATGTCTAATAATTATTTTAAATATACTATCGATTACCGAAGATTCACGAAAATCGGAACAGGTCGGGTTCAAATTTTTTATTTTATCGGCAAGATAAAAATAAAAAGATAAAATCTTGCAAGATTACGTAGTTAATAATTGTCATGTATTGCACTTTGGTATCTCATATTTCTTCTTCTATCTTCTATAATATAATAACCTTGAGTCTATACCTCTATCCGGTGGTAACGTTTCAAATTGCAATATGAATATCGCGATCGACTGAGGTTCTATAGGTCGTTCAATTCTGGAGTGGTTTTTTATTTTTTATTGTTTTTTTTTATTTTTATTAAATACCATTAAAATTTTTGTTTTTTTATTCATGAATTCATAAAAATCATAAAAATTTCTTTTTACGAATTTTAAATGAATCGATAATACAGTTTTCAAAGTTATTGCCGTCTTTGTCTAAAGTTATTGCTGTCTTTGTCTAAAGTTATTGCTGTCTACTGTCTTTTTAAACAAGAAGATTATTATTATTAATCGTTTGTTTTATTTCACAAAATTTTAAAAATTTACAGGTTAAATATTAATATCTAATGAATCCAACCAATCAATTGCCAGATCGGTCATATTATGTAGCTGATTTAGATCACCGTCGAAGCGCCTAATCAGACATTCAGAGTATATGTGCCTTACAGTTTGAGATAGATTACCACAATCACAAGATGGTGAGACTTCATTATTGTACATGTGAATCTCGGCATTTGTAATACCATGATTTACTCTAATACAGTTTATAGTAATCCAACATCTTCGAGAATCAGACATTCCTGGAACTTTAACGAAAGACTTTATTCGCCATTCGCCATTGATTATTAATTGAATATTCATCAATATTTTCAATAGATGCAATCTTTGTCCAAATTGGTGTACGAGATATCAAACGATTTTGCCCTCTATTCATTAAATCCGAGTGGATAGTTAGTTTATCATTTTCATTTAATTTTATCCATGTGTTAACCACAGATTTTTCTCTTCTTAATGCTGGTGAGGCGATATTTGATAAAATAGGAAGCAATTGAAGAGGTTCGCAAAGTTCCGGAAATTATTCTCATACAACTATTAAGTTGGATATCAATAATACGATAGGATAATGAACACTGTGATTCCAAACAGGAACGCAATATTCTGCTGTAGAATACACTAATGCTAGAGCTGATATCCTCAACGTTTTTCCATTAGCTCCCCATCGTGTTCGTGATAATTTTTGAATAATATTAATACGAGCTTTGATTTTTTGCCCCAATTGCTCGCAATGTGGTCTAAACGTAAGTGATCTATCCAAATAACTAACAATAACTCCAAGATATTTAGGTATTGGATTAAAACTAACCAAATTTCCATCCATAACTACATTAAGTTGATCATTAGCATGATGAGTAGATAAATGAAACACTGCAACTTCCGCTTTGCCAGGATTAATCTTTAAACGCCAACCTTCATAATATTTTCTTAAAATTTCTAAATCTTGAGCTAAAATAGATTCAACATTGATCATTTTTTGACCGTATGCGAGTATTGATATGCAATAGCCAAATCATCCGCATATATAAATTTTCGACATATTGTTTGTGGTAAGTCCGACGTATAAAGATTAAATAGGATGGGAGCAAGGACTGAACCCTGTGGAAGACCATTATTTATATAACGAGCCCTGCTTTGTAGATTTGATAAATATGCAACAAAATTACGATTGGACAACAAAGCCGATATAATATTTATAGTTCTTCTACATTTAATCACAGAGCACAGTTTTAATAACAGGCCATGTTTCCAAACTGTATCATACGCTGCACTTAAATCAACGAATACTATTGCTGTTTGTTTCTTATCTTGAAACCCCGCCTCAATATGTATTACTAGTGATAAAACTTGATCACAGCAACTTCTATTTGGACGAAAACCAGCTTGTTCAAAAAGAATTTTTTTGTCAATTGTGGTAGATATTCTGTTCTACATAATACGCTCAAATAATTTATATGCAACACATATCAGAGAAATTGGGGCGATAATTCTCAGGACGATTTTTGTCTTTACCTAGTTTCAGAATTGCTGATATTTTAGTTGAATGCCAAATATTCGGAATCAAACCACAATCCAAACAATTTGAAAAAGTTTGGACAACCAAATTCTAGCATTTTTTTTTTTCATATGAATAAAAAATTCAGGGAACATTTCATCGACACCACATGCTTTTCTAGATTTAAGAGTAGATATTATAACATCTATTTCATCTTTTATAATGAGCAGCAAATTGAGAGTCAACAATTTTCTTCTTCGCACTACGTAGCCGATTTTTTATATGACGAATTCTTGCTTTAGACACATGACATTTCGAATTTTGAATCAATCTTGATGCGATTTCATTTGAATGAAATGGAGCAATATTTTTATTAGTTTTATTTTTAGATTCACCCGCTTTTGTAAGAAAACCCCAAGCTTCTCTACTCGGATGTTGGAAATCCATTTTTTCAACCAGATCAATCCAATTTTCTTTACGAGAGTGATTTAATTTATCCATAAATTGATCTCCAATTTCAGAATCTTCAGTTGATTGATATTGTTGCCACAGGTGATTGCAATCTTCATCTCAACTAGGGATATATGTTTTTCGAAATGTTTTTCCTAGTATTTCCTCTAGGAATAAACTTTTCTGCAGATGATATTATCATAGATACA
>CAVNZG010001516.1:0-43885 GCA_963693315.1 Diogma glabrata
AGCAAACAATGTCCAACTATAGACCCATCTCCCTGCTAACAACTTTCTCAAAAATTTTCGAACGCATTCTTTACAGCAGATTAGAGATGTTCTGCTTAAAAAACAAAATCATTAACAACAACCAATATGGTTTCTGTCGTAATTCAAGTGCCGCTGATAGAGTGGCCGCCTCAATGGTTACATTAATTCAAGCTGGCTTAGACAAGCGTCTTTTCACTGGCTGTATTTTTATAGACTTTCAAAAGGCTTTTGATTCTGTGTGTCATAAGACACTTTTAGAAAAAATAAAGCTTTTGGGTGTCTCTGATGAGGACTTAGTTGTGTTTGAGAATTACCTAAAAAGCCGTAAACAGTATGTAAAAGTGAACGATAAAACCGGTTTTCCTTTGAATATTAATTTTGGTGTTCCTCAAGGTTCATACCTTGGTCCTTTATTATTTATTTTGTATACCAATGATGTATTTAGTCTTCAACTTAAATGAAAGACAATTATGTCTGCTGATGATATGTGTATTATATTTACAGCTGAAACCGCGGCAGAACTCTTCGGCCAAATGCAACATGATCTTGAGCTGGTTAATGATTGGGCTAATGTTAATCATCTAAAACTAAATGAGAAAAAAACAGTTTATATGCTGTTTTCAATGGTGAATAAGGACGTGTCAGATGCAAAGGATTTATCCATTAACCTAAACAGTGTATCCATACAAAAGGTTAAAGAGTTTAAATACCTTGGTTTGACGGTTGACTATAGACTTGATTGGCATAAGCACATTGAATCTCTTAGGAACCGTATAAAAATTGTGTCCTTTATTTTCAAAAAAATGAAAAACATTCTTCCACAAAAAATTCTGTATATGATTTTTAACTCCCATATACAGAGCAAAATAAGATATCTATTACCGATTTGGGGATTTGCCGCACAGTATAAACTAAACGAAATACAGCGAATGACTAACAAATTAATGAGAAGTATTAAAAACCTTCCGTTCGACTATAGTACTTCACTTTTATACGATGAATCATACCTATCACTTCAGCAACTCATTAAGTTTGATATAATTCTTTTTATTTTTAAAATAAAGAATAACTTAGTGAAAAATGATTTTTGTCTGGAGATAGTTGGTGATCGCCAAACTTATTTAACAAGACAAGTCAATGATTATGTCGTTGACTACAAAAGGACCAAAAAGGGACAATCTAATTTTTTGTATATTGGTTTAAATGAATTTAATAAACTGCCCCCCGAGATAAAAGATGAGTCGAAGATCGCTTTATTTGAAAAGAAGCTGAAGCACCTAATTTGTACTTAGTCATTTTCGTTGTTGTACGTATGCTACTCATACTTATACTTATACCATAGAGAAACATATATAGAGAGAAATAACCTCTATTCACACAAATTGTATATAGAATACTGATAATACAAATAAAAGTACAACCAGAGATGAAGGGTTAAGCAATATACAAATTTTACAAATTATACATTGCATTCTTTCTGTCTTATAAGAGCAAATCAAAATAAAAAAATGAGAATTTATATTTGAAAGAGAAATATTTCTTTTGCTTTATTTTCTATTTTACTTTTACTTAAATACGAAAAAATACGATAATTATAAAATAGAAAAAGTACTCGTATGTATGAGTGTTTAAATATATAATTTAAGGATTGTGTTGGGATGATAATTTTTTGTTTTTGTATATTAAAGAAGCAAATGATTGAATTTGTTATTTGGGTTACGAATTGTTTGTTTTGTTGTCAAGATTTTTTATTTATTTTTTCATCTTTTTTTAAATGGATTTGAACTATATTAAGTTTTTATTGTCCTAGGTCGATGACTTTAGATTTTAGAATATATCAATTTAGTTTGGTCAGAGTTTGATTTAAATTGATTCATTTGGTCGTGTTTGATATAATTACTTCGGTCTGAAAGACCTAAGATTACATTCATGAGCTCAAAGTGAAATTCTTACCCATGCTTTTTTGGCATTTCTCGACGTTTTAGGACCTACTGATTCTAAAAAAGCAACAAACAAAAATGTATGTCTGTCTGTCGGCCGGCCGTCCGCCGTCCGTCCGTCACAACCTACGAAAACCGCTGAACGGATTTGAAAATTTTTTTTTCTAAAAATAGGATTACTCAATAGAAAGAGCCGAAAGCACGATGTGTTCGATAGCTGTACCGGAAGCGTGTCAAAAAAATCGTCAAGTGTGTCAAAACAAGGAAATTTGCATATTTTTTGCTTAAAAAACGTTCATTTTAAGTGATTACGAGTAGGAACATTGAATTTGGAGAAATCTTGATGGTCGGGATTGGTATGGGAGACCAAAATCTAGATTATTGCGCTATAAGTTTGTCAAAAAAATGTTTTCAAGTGTGTCAAAAGAAAGAATTTTATTTATTTTTTTACTCAATTTTTTGGAAAAAAATAAAATTAATAATATGTATGCATGAAAATATATTATTATTATAGAGAATTATGGCATTATAAGATTGTCAAAAAAATAATGTAAAGCGTGTCAAAAATGATTTCGTTGATTTTTTTAGCCAATTTTTTGGAAAAAAAATTTATCTGTTTTTATGAATTGGTTTTATTGAATTGGTTATAGTTTTTGAAATAGTTTTGGAATTTTGATAAAAGTTTGTATTTTTGATTTTGTAATAATTTTTGCTATATTTTTAGAATTTTGGAAAAACTTTGACTTCTTAAGAATTTTTGGAATTTTATTAGAATTTAGAAAAAGTTTAAATATTTGATTTTATTCTAATTTTTGGAATGTTTTTGGTATTTTTCAATTTTTGATTTTGTTATAATTTTTGCAATATTTTTAGAATTCTGGAAAAAGTTTGGATTTTTAAGAATTTTTGGAATATTAATGGAATTTAAAAAAGTTTAAGTATTTGATTTTATTCTAATTTTTGGAATATTTTTGGAATTTTGAAAAAGTTTGATTTTATTTAAGTTTTACAATATTTTTGGAATTTGAAAGAAATTTGAATTTGTGATTTTGTAATATTTTCTCGAAACGCTAAATGGAGATGATTTTGAGTAGTTTGCTGAGTGTTTCATCTTTTCACTAAATTATGTTAATTTTTGATCTGTTATAATTTTCCGGCAACGTATTGATGTTTCGTGTTAGTTTTGAAATAAATTTCTAAACAGAGATAAAAAGTACTTATACTTTAACAAATCAAAATAAAAAAAGAGAAACATTTATATGTATTTGAAATTTCTTTTGCTTTATATTCTATTTTACTAATAAGACAACAAAAAATACGATGATAAAATACAATTAATAATTAAAAAAAAAACTCGCATGGATTAGTGTTTCCTTTGACATGTTTATATAAATATGTAAAGGTTTGTAGAATTCATTGATAATTTTGGTTTGTTTTTGTAAGTTAAAAATGGTCAAAATAATTTTTCAGTTTTTGAAGAATTTGGGTTACGCGTTGTTGTTGTTGGCTACATAGATTGATATTTGATTTATTTTTCATCTTTCAAATGCACTTTAACCATATGTTTAGGTTGTTGACTTTAGCCAATTTTTTTTGGTCAGAAATTGATTTAATTTGATTTGGTTGTGTAGGATAAAAATATTTTTAAATTTCAAAATCTATGTATTAAAATTTGTATCAATTTAATGTTTTAAATTTGAATACATGAGTTCTAAAAGAATAGATTATGAAATTTAAAAATATTATTTTCCAATAATTTGTCTTATGATAACTTTAAACAAATTGGGTTTAATGTAGTTATGCGGTTATGTGTTCTAAAAACTTTTTTACTTTATATGGCTCAAAAATACATTTACCTTAAAATTAATGTTTAATCATATCAAAGCGATACAGTAGATCGTTGTTTGTGATATAATTATAATACCTGCAGCCAAATTCTGTGACTGTGAAGTGGTGAAGTGTTAAAAATTTCTCTATTTCGATTTTATCACCAAATTTTTATCATTTTAACATTTTTTGCGATTCTATATGCAATTTATGTGCGATGTAAGTGTTAAAAAATCTTATAGTAAGTAGGCGACTCACTAAATATCAAACGTCAATGCATAAAATTTTCATTGATTGTTTTATTTAATAGAATTATTATAAAAAATCCTTTATTTATTATTTTCAAAATAAATTATTTTTTGTGAACAAAATATAATGGTTGAGCGAAATTAATTTTTAATTGGATTAAATAAAAGATTTGTTCAATTAATTCATGCCGTCAGTTATGCAAAGACATATTTATGAGAAATGCTGAAATAAACGAGATGTCAAGTATATTGCTATTTTTTGCAGATAAGACTTATTTTGACTCTAGTGGGGTCATAATTAAAGTTCTAATCTAACAACAGGAATTTGTTCCTCTATTGTTCAAGAAATATAGATTTTGAAAGAATTCTATAATATCTCATTAGAAGTATGTTATATTACCGTTCTGGATAAAAAGTAATATTTGGTAAATTCTCATCACGACTAAGATAGCAGACGTCGATCTTTTTAACAATATTCTGAACACACTTCTGCGTAAGTGTTCAGATAGAGACAGATGACGTCTTCAATGGTATTGTGCTCTTGCATTATTTGTAATTGCCAGTTTCATTTTCAAAAAACATTAAGTTCAAGAAAACAATACATAAACCTAACACAAACATGAGCGTTTTGATACATGAAATGTAAATCTAGTTGACTGTATATACGTATATACATAAAGATATATTAATTCCGAACTACGGTCTAAAACACATAAATACCAATCATTTTGAACAACACAATTTAAACATCAATTTAACTATATTTAAATATTTTCGAAGTTAAATTGAAAAAAAATTTTTGACGTTATTTTGAAATCTTAAATAAACAAATCACATTGGTGTAATTGTGTTTTTTGACATAATGGCGTTAGCAACAAACGAATTCATTTTATTTTATCACTAACCAAAAGTCAGTGTTAACTTTTCAGTTTTAACATTTCACTAATTTAGATTTTTTTACGGTGAAGTGATAAAAAATTTATCACTACACCGCTTCACAGTTACAGAATTTGGCTGCTGATGTTCTAAATAATATGATATAAGTTTATCCTTTGAGCTGCTTGTTTTAGGTAGATTTCATATAAAATCTACCTATTTCAATGGGAATTCTCGGAGTTCCGGATAAAATTTTAACAAAATGAATTTATTAGGCGTCGAGGAGAAACATATTTTTAATGCCGGGTGAAAAACACGTGAAATCAGCAAGGTCTGGAAATGAGGTTTTAATTTTGTATAATTAGAATTCGTTGACATCAATAAAAAAAAGTTTTCTGCGTTTTTAGTTTTTTTTTTAACCCTGTCTAAGATACAGGGTGTTGAAAAATCAAGAAATTGCTCGACCCTGGTGTATTGAAATGGCTCTACAGTCAAAACTACTGGACTGATTTTAATGTTATATAACTCAAAATGTATGTATTAAACAGAGCAAAATAATAATTTACATTATATGACCTTGAACACTTTCTTTTAGAAACATAACGGTAAAAAATTCAAATTCGATTTGTTTTTTTTTTATTAATTTTATTGCAACACGCCTTAAAATGTTTCATCATAAAAAAAGTGGAGTTAAAAAATGAACAGTGTTTTTTGGATTTACATATATGTTTTTATAATAAATTTTTAATTTTAACTCAAAATAAATATTTTACACATTTTTTATCATTTATTTAATTTTACATTACTAAATTCCGTAGAGTTAGAATAACGTCTAGCTAAGATGGATCCATCATTTGTAGGAATGTATGAGTGATATCCTCGTGTTCCAGGAATTGTTTTTAAATTTTCGTATCTATCAGCTAGTCGATTTCATTTCGCAAACAAAGGAATCCCTCTGCATTCTGTCACTATATGCCAGTTGTGAATGAGGGATCAGGCTGACTGTTTGCAGGCATAATGGATATTTTCATAAAATTGTTATTTTAAATTTAAATAATGTTGTAAGGATAGACTGCCTAAAAGGTACACAATCAAAAATAGTCATAATCATATCGGAAGCCAAACTATCATTTATTTGATCTCCTGGCTATTACAGAGGGAAAAACAAGTTTGAAATGATACACCAAAATCAAAATCAAATTTCAAACCAAAATACAAGAAAAATCGGACCGATAACAAGAATCTATCAATTGAATATTGAAGGATCTAGCAAATCGAAATGCGAACATTTATCGAATCAACTAAAAGATTACAAAATAGATATTGCAGTCATTCAAGAAACACACATGTCACCAGACGAAATTTTAGTTACCAGAGGTGAAATGCCTGGATATGAAATTATCGGAGCAACATTTCATAAATCGTATGGAACTGCAACGTATGTAAAATGTGGTCTGAAAATGTGAAACTAGTGGAAACCTCTTCAACAGACGTTGTTTCTATCATAACAATTGAGGTTGGCGTAACAATTATTATGAATATATACATATACCAAACACAGCCTGGCCGACTAATGTTCTCCCTTCATATGATAAACCGAGCATCTATATTGGTGACTTTAACAGCCATCACACACTATGGAAATATCAGAATGATGACATCAACGGTATAACACTTGTAAATTGGTCTGAACAGCAAAACTTGCATCTCATATTCGACGCGAAAGACCTTGGTATTTTTCAATCCGGCCGATGGCGCCGAGATTACAACCCAGACCTATGTTTCGTTTCATCTAATTCTAAAGGTCAACCAATACATGCTTTAAGACAAGTATTATAGGGTTTCCCACATTCTCAGCATCGACCAGTAATAGTAGAGGCTGGAATACAAATCCCGATGATACATTCAATACCGAAACCTAGATGGAATTTTTTAAAGGCTTCATGGCATTTTTCAAAAGACTTAGATGCTTCTGTACGATTTATTCCACCAGCTGCAAAGAACTACGAACGTTTCCTTGGCGCTACTCTAACAGCTGCAAAAAAATTCATACCGCGATTAAAAATTATAATTTTATAAAAAATATAAAAATTATATCAATTTAGTTTGGTCAGAGTTTGATTTAAATTGATTCATTTGGTCGTGTTTGATATAATTACTTCGGTCTGAAAGACCTGAGATTACATTCTTGAGCTCAAAGTGAAATTCTTACCCATGCTTTTTTGCAATATTTTTAGAATGTTGAAAAAATAGAATTTTTGAATTTTATATATAATATTTTAGAATTTTGAAATAAGTTTCAATTTTTGATTTTGTAATAATTTTTGCTATATTTTTAGAATTTTGGAAAAACTTTGAATTCTTAAGAATTTTTGGAATTTTATTAGAATTTAGAAAAAGTTTAAATATTTGATTTTATTCTAATTTTTGGAATGTTTTTGGTATTTTTCAATTTTTGATTTTGTTATAATTTTTGCAATTTTTTTAGAATGTTGAAAAAATAGAATTTTTGAATTTTATATATAATAATTTAGAATTTTGAAAAAAGTTTCAATTTTTGATTTTGTTATAATTTTTGCAATATTTTTAGAATTTTGGAAAAAGTTTTTTGAAAAAAAATAAAATTAATAATATGTATGCATGAAAATATATTAAAATTATAGAGAAAATATATTATTATTATAAGTTTGTCAAAAAAATAATGTCAAGCGTGTCAAAAAATGATTTCATTGATTTTTTTAGCTAATTTTTTGGGAAAAAAATGTAGCTGTTTTTATGACGTAAATATAATTGAAAATGAAATTGGACATGGAAATTTTTTAATTTGTTATAATTTCTGAAATAGTTTTGGAATTTTGAAAAAAGTTTGTATATTTGATTTTGTAATAATTTTTGCAATATTTTTAGAATTTTGGAAAAAGTTTTAGTTTTTAATTTTGTAAGAATTTTTGGAATATTTTTGGAATTTTGAATTTTAAAGTTTTGATTTTATTATAATTTTTGGAATTTATAAAAAAGTTTAAATTTTTGATTTTGTAATAATTTTTGGAATATTTTTAGAATTTTGAAAAAAGTTTGAGTAATATGAATTTGTGATTTTGTAATATTTTCTCGAATCGCTAAATTGAAGGTTTTTGAATAGTTTGCTGAAAATGTAAATGAAAATGAAATTGGACATGGACCTTTTTGAATTTGTTATAGTTTTTGAATATTTTTGGAATTTTGAAAAAGTCAACTTTTGGAATATTTTTAGAATTTTGAAAAATCTAAAATTTTTGATTTTATTACAATTTTTATAATTTTGGAAAACAGTTTCAATTTTTGATATTGTTATAATTTTTGCAATATTTTTAGAGTTTTGGAAAGAGTTTGAATTTATGAATTTTTGAGAATTTTTGGAATATTATTAGAATTTAGAAAAAGTTTAAATATTTGATTTTATTCCAATTTTTGGAATATTTTTAGAATTTTGAAAAGAAAATTTTTTTAATTTTCTATATATCTTTAGAATTTTGAAAAAAGTTTCAATATTTGAATTTTTAAGAATTTTTGGAATATTATTAGAATTTAAGAAAAAGTTTAAATTTCTGATTTTAATCATAATTTTTGGAATATTTTTAGAATTTTGAAGAAAAATAAAATTTTTGAATTTTATATATACATATTTTTAGAATTTTGAAAAAAGTTTCAATTTTTGATTTTGTAAGAATTTTTGGAATATTTTTGGAATTTTAAAAAATTTTAAATTTTTGATTTTATTATAATTTTGGAAGAAGTTACAATTTTTGCAATATTTTTAGAATTTTTGAAAAAAGTTTTAATCTGTGATTTTGTCATAATTTTTGAAATATTTTTAGAATTTTGTTTGAAAAAAGTTTGAATTTGTATTTTACAATGTTTTTGGAATTTTGAAAGAAATATGAATTTGTGATTTTGAAATATTTTCTCGAAACGCTGAATTGCGAGGTTTTTGGGTAGTTTGCTGATTGTATAATCTTTTCACTAAATTATGTTAATATATGATCTGTTATAATTTTCCAACAACGTATTAATGTTTCGTGTTAGTTTTGTAATACATATCTAAACAGAGATAAAAAGTACATGTACTTTAACAAAAAGTTATGTTTGATATACATCGCTGCCCAAAACTAAAAACCATGTCCCCATAAAAGTTTTTTTCCGAAAACTATATCAAAATCCTTAACCCAGACCGAAGTCTTGATATCTCAGAGCTGTGAGATTTCAGCCCCTCCATTTTTTTTGTTGTAATAATTTCCTTTGCTTTCAAAATAAAGTTGTGTTTGATGTTGGTATGCTTTAGTAGGTGCGTTCGATTTGGCTAAAACAACTGAAAAAACAACAACAATCGCATTAAATTTTTCAGTTGTTTCAGTTGCTTCAGTCAAACCGAACACGGCTAGTATTGCATGGCAAGCCCAAACATCTTTTCCTATTGTAAAATTTAAAATAAAATTTTACATAACTGAAAGTTTTTTTCAATAATTAAAACTTAATTTTGCAACTATGCTGTGAACCCAATTGATCTTTTCTTGTTGCAATTGATTAATTGACGCCAGTTGTGCAGCTTTGTTTTGTGGTGACTTGAAATTGCAAATCGAGCTTTTTCGTATTTTGATCCCAAAATTGTTTTGTTTACTGTTCTTGTATGACAATTTAGCATGAAAAAAACACGTTTTTAATTTTCTTCATTTATATTAAATTAAATAAAGTAATTAGTATGGATTTACTTGAACTTACCAAAATTTGATTGATACTATCGCTATAGTCGATAATAGAAGCACTTAACTTTTAATTTTAATATGTTGCCACTTAAATTTTTATTTTTATTTTGAAAAACAATAAAATTCAACCTGCAAATTTCAGCGTCAAAACACTTGTGATGCAAACTATTCTACACTATATGCAATCCGTCATGCCGATGAAATTATTATCAAGTATTTCTAACGGCATTTTTATATAACTAACTTTTAATATAACTAGCTAATATAACTAAATATTTATTATCAGGTGCATATTTTGTACGGATTGAAAACAGTTAGTTAATGTAAGAGAACAAAAATCCTTTAGTTAATAAAAATATAGGATTTTTTTCAGTGTAGTACGTTCATTTGTTCTTTGGTGGATTTAATATGTTATAACTAATTCTCACCAAATTAACAAAAATCGTTTCTAAATTACATAGATCAAGTAGTTTCTGTTAATATATTTAATTTGATCTATAAATTTTTTTGATAATTCTGGTTCTATAAATAGAATTTAACTAATAGGATCGGCAGGATCACTTGGAATTTTAAATTAGATGTACAGGACAAAAGAAATTTAATCAATCCAACAGCAAAACAGCGGATCAATTTTCATGAATCTATATAAGGTCGAATTGCAACCAGAAGGTTGCTCCTTAATTGTTATATGGTCATGAAACTGGCAATTACAAATAATGCAAGAGCACAATACCATTGAAGACGTCATCTGTCTCCATCTGAACACTTATGCAGAAGTGTGTTCAGAATATTGTTAAAAAGATCGACGTCTGCTATCTTAGTCGTGATGAGAATTTACCAAATATTACTTTTTATCCAGAACGGTAATATAACATACTTCTAATGAGATATTATAGAATTCTTTCAAAATCTATATTTCTTGAACAATAGAGGAACAAATTCCTGTTGTTAGATTAGAACTTTAATTTTTTAAAATACAAATTCAAAATATTTGTGGATTGAATGCCAACCGGGACGCCGTGCAACATCATCTCGAACACGACCAACCGCATATTCTTTTTCTTACAGAAACACAAGTTTCTGAAAACTATCCCTATGACGTAACACTAAATCCCAAATATAGGCTTGAATCAGCTTTTAAACTCCATCAAGGTGTATGTGCATATATTCATGAGAGTGTTGCATATAAACGCTTTCCAAATTATGAAGTACATGGTGATGGCTACAGTACAGTAGTATTAAAAGTTTGTCTACCTGAAATTTCTTTTTTCACAATAGCTCTATACCGGTCCCCAAACAAACATAATCCCAATTTTTTTAATGACTTGACCAATGTTGTCGACGAAATTAGAGCACAATTTCAAAGTTGTGAGGTTATCGTTACCGGTGACTTCAACGTCCACAACAAATCGTGGTTGGAATTTTCCAAAATGACCGACGACAACAATGGAAGGGAGGCAGAAATATTTGCTGCATCGCACGACCTGACGCAGATTGTAAAAAGCCCAACTTTCACTCCTCGTAATGGCGGTGATAAAAGTTTTCTCTTAGACCTATGCCAGATATTACGAGTGTCGATGTCGATAAGGGTAGTATTGGAAATTCTGACCATTATCTAATCACATCAGTTATCAAAACTGATTTGCTACAAACTAGAGTTCCCAAATCCCGTAAAATATTTCAATTTTCAAAAATGGACACCAATGGTCTCCGAAGTTTTTTTCAAGGTTTCCCTTTTGATCGTCATTGTTTTTATACTGACGATGTAAATGTTTCTGCTCAAAACTTTACTGAAACCATTCAATTTGGTATTAACAAATTCGTTCCCTTTTCAATAATGAAACCCCAATAAAAATATTTGTTTTCGAAAGCAGCCAAATTGGCTCTTAGAAACAAACGTAGATTATTTAATATTTGGATTCATAAAAAGAACTCTGTTAATCGAACCCAATATTTAAAGGCTAATAAAATATCAAACCAGATAATCGAAAACGAAAAAGCAGAGATTGACAGAGCGAAAGCGGCAAAACTTTCGACTATGTCAATTTCTGACAAAAGTTTTTACAGTGCCATTAATTCTTTAAATTGTGGTACTAAATCTTCTATCCCTCCTATCATTGATGGTGACTCAATCATTACTGACCCTGCAAGGAAAGCTACAATGTTCGCGGAACGCTTTGCTTCAAATTCAACAGTTTTAGAAACTCCTAAAGAAATACCCCAAATCCAGTCTTCAGGAGTTAATATGAAACAATTACATTTCAAACCCAAAATTGTCGAAAAACTTTTAAGGGGGTTAAACAACAACAAAGCTTCTGGTCTGGACAACATTCCTCCTGTTATTCTAAAAACATTTTCAAAAGAACTTGCACCAACCCTCACCAAAATATTTTATAAATCCTATAAATCTGGTATTTATCCATCCTGCTGGAAGTTGATCAATGTCCAGCCTGTCCCAAAAAAAGGAACGAAATGTGATATTTCAAATTATAGACCAATAGCCTTACTCCCAGTCATGTCTAAAATAAACGAGCACTATATAAATTCACACATATCCAAATTTTTGGAAGACAACCATTTGATATCTGACAGCCAATACGGTTTTAGAAACAAAAGATCAACAACCGATCTATTGAACTATGTGGCACATATTTGGAATAGCATACTTGAGAAAGGTGGTGAAACGTACGTGATCGCATGAGACATCTCAAAAGCATTTGATCGAATTTGGCATGCCAACTTGATCAACAAGCTCGTTGCGTACGGTTTTCATCCCGCAGTCGTGAAGTTGATTCAAAATTTTCTGTCTAACCGATACATTTCGGTGTCTATAGATGGCTTTTCTTCTGAGTCCAAATTAATTAACGCTGGTGTACCCCAAGGCTCAGTTTTATCTCCCACTTTATTTTTAATTTATACCCTATCTTCAAAGGGTAAAATGCATGAACGAATAAATCCCGTCCGGAGATACGCTGCCATAAATGTAAACGAGGACCTAAAAAAAGTCGCCGATTGGGGTGACAAAAATTTGGTCAATTTTAATTCCACCAAAACACAGCTATTGCTTGTTTCCAGATCAAAGACCGAGTTTCCCAACGATATTTCAATTAATATGTGTGACGACCAAATACGCGAATGTGAAAGCGTTCGTTTATTGGGAGTAACAATATCCAATGACTTACTCTGGAACGATCATATAATGGCCATGGCAAAGAGCGCGTCAAGAAAACTCGGCCTCCTCAATAGATGTAAAAAATATTTTACTTCGCATCAATTACTCCACATTTATAAGTCCTATATTCGTCCCTGTATGGAGTATTGTTGTCAAGTTTGGGGCGCTGCATCTGTTACTATCCTAGCTCTTTTGGACTCTGTTCAGAAGCGAGCTATACGAATTGTTGGTGATCGAGATTTAACATTAGGTCTTGATTCCCTGCAACATCGTCGCACTGTTGCTGATCTCGTTGTTTTTTATAAATATCGTCACCAGCAGTGCTCGGATGAAATCAGGTCCATAATGCCTCAGACATATGTTTTTCCCCGTTTTACTCGTCAATCGGTGTGTGCGGGCGGTCGAACTGTCGAGATTACTCACTGTCATAGTAATAGAATGCAAAGAGATTTCTTTGTGCGTACATCGTACACATGGAATGCTTTGCCCGAATCAATAGTCTCGAGTGCTTTCAATCCACAAAGATTTAAAAAAAGCGTCCACCTATACCTCAAGACGCATGTTGTTGTGGGACCTACGTCTTAAAAGGTATCTATGTGTTGTTGTGACACATTTTGTAATTCCTACTACACAACACTTCTTATTAAAAAAAAAAAAAAAAAAAAAGTCAAAATAAGTCTTATCTGCAAAAAATAGCAATATACTTGACATCTCGTTTATTTCAGCATTTCTCATAAATATGTCTTTGCATAACTGACGGCATGAATTAATTGAACAAATCTTTTATTTAATCCAATTAAAAATTAATTTCGCTCAACCATTATATTTTGTTCACAAAAAATAATTTATTTTGAAAATAATAAATAAAGGATTTTTTATAATAATTCTATTAAATAAAACAATCAATGAAAATTTTATGCATTGACGTTTGATATTTAGTGAGTCGCCTACTTACTATAAGATTTTTTAACACTTACATCGCACATAAATTGCATATAGAATCGCAAAAAATGTTAAAATGATAAAAATTTGGTGATAAAATCGAAATAGAGAAATTTTTAACACTTCACCACTTCACAGTCACAGAATTTGGCTGCAGGTATTATAATTATATCACAAACAACGATCTACTGTATCGCTTTGATATGATTAAACATTAATTTTAAGGTAAATGTATTTTTGAGCCATATAAAGTAAAAAAGTTTTTAGAACACATAACCGCATAACTACATTAAACCCAATTTGTTTAAAGTTATCATAAGACAAATTATTGGAAAATAATATTTTTAAATTTCATAATCTATTCTTTTAGAACTCATGTATTCAAATTTAAAACATTAAATTGATACAAATTTTAATACATAGATTTTGAAATTTAAAAATATTTTTATCCTACACAACCAAATCAAATTAAATCAATTTCTGACCAAAAAAAATTGGCTAAAGTCAACAACCTAAACATATGGTTAAAGTGCATTTGAAAGATGAAAAATAAATCAAATATCAATCTATGTAGCCAACAACAACAACGCGTAACCCAAATTCTTTAAAAACTGAAAAATTATTTTGACTATTTTTAACTTACAAAAACAAACCAAAATTATCAATGAATTCTAAAAACCTTTACATATTTATATAAACATGTCAAAGGAAACACTAATCCATGCGAGTTTTTTTTTATTATTAATTGTATTTTATCATCGTATTTTTTGTTGTCTCATTAGTAAAATCATAAAGAAACATATATAGAGAGAAATAACCTCTATTCACACAAATTGTATATAGAATACTGATAATACAAATAAAAGTACAACCAGAGATGAAGGGTTAAGCAATATACAAATTTTACAAATTATACATTGCATTCTTTCTGTCTTATATGAGCAAATCAAAATAAAAAAATGAGAATTTATATTTGAAAGAGAAATATTTCTTTTGCTTTATTTTCTATTTTACTTTTACTTAAATACGAAAAAATACGATAATTATAAAATAGAAAATAAAAAAAAAGTTCTCGTATGTATGAGTATATATATTGGTATGATAATTTTTTATATTTAACAAATATAATTTCATTCATTGATAATTTTTTGTTTTTGTATATTTTCTATTTTACTTTTACTTAAATACGAAAAAATACGATAATTATAAAATAGAAAAAGTACTCGTATGTATGAGTGTTTAAATATATAATTTAAGGATTGTGTTGGGATGATAATTTTTTGTTTTTGTATATTGAAGAAGCAAATGATTGAATTTGTTATTTGGGTTACGAATTGTTTGTTTTGTTGTCAAGATTTTTTATTTATTTTTTCATCTTTTTTTAAATGGATTTGAACTATATTAAGTTTTTATTGTCCTAGGTCGATGACTTTAGATATTAGAACATATCAATTTAGTTTTATATATTATATTTATTTTTTTACTCAATTTTTTGGAAAAATATAAAATTAATAATATGTATGCATGAAAATATATTATTATTATAGAGAATTATGGCATTATAAGATTGTCAAAAAAATAATGTCAAGCGTGTCAAAAATGATTTCATTGATTTTTTTAGCCAATTTTTTGGAAAAAAAATTTATCTGTTTTTATGAATTGGTTTTATTGAATTGGTTATAGTTTTTGAAATAGTTTTGGAATTTTGATAAAAGTTTGTATTTTTGATTTTGAATTAATTTTTGCTATATTTTTAGAATTTTGGAAAAACTTTGAATTCTTAAGAATTTTTGGAATTTTATTAGAATTTAGAAAAAGTTTAAATATTTGATTTTATTCTAATTTTTGGAATGTTTTTGGTATTTTTCAATTTTTGATTTTGTTATAATTTTTGCAATATTTTTAGAATTTTGGAAAAAGTTTGGATTTTTAAGAATTTTTGGAATATTAATGGAATTTAAAAAAGTTTAAGTATTTGATTTTATTCTAATTTTTGGAGTATTTTTGGAATTTTGAAATAGTTTGATTTTATTTAAGTTTTACAATGTTTTTGGAATTTGAAAGAAATATGAATTTGTGATTTTGTAATATTTTTTCGAAACGCTAAATGGAGATGATTTTGAGTAGTTTGCTGAGTGTATCATCTTTTCACTAAATTATGTTAATTTTTGATCTGTTATAATTTTCCGGCAACGTATTGATGTTTCGTGTTAGTTTTGAAATAAATTTCTAAACAGATATAAAAAGTACTTATACTTTAACAAATCAAAATAAAAAAAGAGAAACATTTTTATGTATTTGAAATTTCTTTTGCTTTATATTCTATTTTACTAATGAGACAACAAAAAATACGATGATAAAATACAATTAATAATTAAAAAAAAAACTCGCATGGATTAGTGTTTCCTTTGACATGTTTATATAAATATGTAAAGGTTTGTAGAATTCATTGATAATTTTGGTTTGTTTTTGTAAGTTAAAAATGGTCAAAATAATTTTTCAGTTTTTGAAGAATTTGGGTTACGCGTTGTTGTTGGCTGCATAGATTGATATTTGATTTATTTTTCATCTTTCAAATGCACTTTAACCATATGTTTAGGTTGTTGACTTTAGCCAATTTTTTTTGGTCAGAAATTGATTTAATTTGATTTGGTTGTGTAGGATAAAAATATTTTTAAAATTCAAAATCTATGTATTAAAATTTGTATCAATTTAATGTTTTAAATTTGAATACATGAGTTCTAAAAGAATAGATTATGAAATTTAAAAATATTATTTTCCAATAATTTGTCTTATGATAACTTTAAACAAATTGGGTTTAAAGTAGTTATGCGGTTATGTGTTCTAAAAACTTTTTTACTTTATATGGCTCAAAAATACATTTACCTTAAAATTAATGTTTAATCATATCAAAGCGATACAGTAGATCGTTGTTTGTGATATAATTATAATACCTGCAGCCAAATTCTGTGACTGTGAAGTGGTGAAAGGTTAAAAATTTCTTTATTTCGATTTTATCACCAAATTTTTATCATTTTAACATTTTTTGCGATTCTATATGCAATTTATGTGCGATGTAAGTGCTAAAAATCTTATAGTAAGTAGGCGACTCACTAAATATCAAACGTCAATGCATAAAATTTTCATTGATTGTTTTATTTAATAGAATTATTATAAAATAGTACATTATAGAACAAGGTTGAGAAGTAAGCTATTATTGACTGAGAACTTTTAGATCCTGAGGCGCGTAGCGCCGAGGGATATAATGTTCGAGGTCTATATTAGCTTCTCAACCGAGGTATATATAGAATTTTTTTAACTACTAACACTAATTATCATATTTGCTTTGATTAGATTTTGATATTAGTCATTTTCCATATCATTTTTTAAATATCTTAAAATATCAAGTAGCCTGGAAGTTTAGTTTCGTACAAATAAAACGAAATAAAGGAAAGCAATTATTATTTGTTTGTGTTTTTTTGTTAATTTCAATTAAAAACAAAGGAGAATTTATCATTATTAACCTAGGTAATGTTTTGTTATTATTATTGACCTAGCTTGAGAAAAATTACTTCTCATTGGGGCATTCGAGTAAATAATGACGATTTCTCAAGTTAGTAGTTAAAAAAATCCTTTATTTATTATTTTCAAAATAAATTATTTTTTGTGAACAAAATATAATGATTGAGCGAAATTAATTTTTAATTGGATTAAATAAAAGATTTGTTCAATTAATTCATGCCGTCAGTTATGCAAAGACATATTTATGAGAAATGCTGAAATAAACGAGATGTCAAGTTTATTGCTATTTTTTGCAGATAAGACTTATTTTGACTCTAGTGGGGTCATAATTAAAGTTCTAATCTAACAACAGGAATTTGTTCCTCTATTGTTCAAGAAATATAGATTTTGAAAGAATTCTATAATATCTCATTAGAAGTATGTTATATTACCGTTCTGGATAAAAAGTAATATTTGGTAAATTTTCATCACGACTACGATAGCAGACGTCGATCTTTTTAACAATATTCTGAACACACTTCTGCATAAGTGTTCAGATAGAGACAGATGACGTCTTCAATGGTATTGTGCTCTTGCATTATTTGTAATTGCCAGTTTCATTTTCAAAAAACATTAAGTTCAAGAAAACAATACATAAACCTACGACAAACATGAGCGTTTTGATACATGAAATGTAAGTCTAGTTGACTGTATATACGTATATACATATAGATATATTAATTCCGAGCTACGGTCTAAAACACATAAATACCAATCATTTTGAACAACACAATTTAAACATCAATTTAACTATAGAGCAATTTCACGCAAGTTTAGCAAATTTTTGGGAAATTTTGACTTGACCCCTTTTAATTTTGGTTATTTTTTGTTTATAGATAGTCTTTCATAAATAAAAAATACATGTTCTCTTAGAATTTTTTTTTTCGACCAGGGGTCTTCACAGGGTGCCCCTCAATTTTTTGTTATTTTGTGATGTGAGTGCATTTTGACGAGCGATTGTAGAAAAACTACTGAATCGATTTTCATAAATGATATGTCGTTGAATAGGTATTAGAACAAAGTTTTTAAAAATGTACACTGTAAATTTTTTGAAATAATTTTTAACGGTGTAACATAAGAAAAAAACGGTGTAATTGAAAAAAAGATGGCATAGCCTCTTTTTTTTTTTTTTTTTTTTAAACTAAGTTGAAGCTTATTTTATATCTAACCACTTGTGAAAGTTGAGGACACGCGTTATTTTTTGTTTTAAAGATAAAATTCGTTGTGCATATGACTGTCGGGAATCAGTTTTTTTTGTACTGAAGGAAAATTATAAAAATGGCGTTATAAACTAAGAGATTTTTTTTTTATGTTAAATATCAAATATTTTATTATTAGATGAACTTTTTAAAATATTATAAAAATTATATATGTAGTACAATAAATAAAATAAATACAATTGTTAAAAATGATTTACTTATTTTACAAACAGAAGTTTCTTTTGAATAGGAAAGCACTTCTGCAATTATTTTCTTTGTATTAGATGGCATAAAAAATGAAATGTTTATTTATCACTTTTAGTAATCACTTGTCACTCTTATAAAAAATAATTTGACAGTCTTGGCTGCAAACAAAAAAGCCGTATAAACAACTAAATCTATTTAGGAACTTTTGACTGGAGAAGTATTATGTTCGTATTATGTTATTATGGAATCATAAAGTAAAAGATTGTTTTTCAACATTAAATTACAAATATTTTATTATTGAATAAACTTTTTAAAATATCATACAAATTATATATGTGAAAATAAATATAGTTATTAAAAATTATTTACTTATTTTACATTCAAAAGTTTCTTTTGAGTTGGAAAACATTTTTGCATTTATTGTCTTAGTATCTACTGGTACAAAAGAATGAAATTTTTGAGTTCCACTTATAGTAATCGCATTTTTATATCGATTTTGTAATTTTTCTTTTGTTAATTGATATTCATTTTTATCGGCGTATCCAAAGTTCGTGGTAGATTCCCATTTTAAAGCCCATTCGAAAAGTCTTTTTGGTGTATCAATAATATTATCTTCGCTCGCCATACTATAACGGTGTGCAGCACGCTTCAGTGTACCACCAATTCCATCACAAGGTCCCTTTCCATGGCTGGTAGCATGAAAATGCCATTCAGCGTCAACCTTAAAGTCTTCTTTATGGTGGCATAAGTTAATTAGTTAATTTAAGGTTGACGCTGAATGGCATTTTCATGCTACCAGCCATGGAAAGGGACCTTGTGATGGATTGGTGGTACACTGAAGCGTGCTGCACACCGTTATAGTATGGCGAGCGAAGATAATATTATTGATACACCAAAAAAACTTTTCGAATGGGCTTTAAAATGGGAATCTACCACGAACTTTGGATACGCCGATAAAAATGAATATCAATTAACAAAAGAAAAATTACAAAATCGATATAAAAATGCGATTACTATAAGTGGAACTTAAAAATTTCATTCTTTTGTACCAGTAGATACTAAGACAATAAATGCAAAAATGTTTTCCAACTCAAAAGAAACTTTTGAATGTAAAATAAGTAAATAATGTTTAATAACTATATTTATTTTCACATATATAATTTGTATGATATTTTAAAAAGTTTATTCAATAATAAAATATTTGTAATTTAATGTTGAAAAACAATCTTTTACTTTATGATTCCATAATAACATAATACGAACATAATACTTCTCCAGTCAAAAGTTCCTAAATAGATTTAGTTGTTTATACGGCTTTTTTGTTTGCAGTCAAGACTGTCAAATTATTTTTTATAAGAGTGACAAGTGATTACTAAAAGTGATAAATAAACATTTCATTTTTTATGCCATCTAATACAAAGAAAATAATTGCAGAAGTGCTTTCCTATTCAAAAGAAACTTCTGTTTGTAAAATAAGTAAATCATTTTTAACAATTGTATTTATTTTATTTATTGTACTACATATATAATTTTTATAATATTTTAAAAAGTTCATCTAATAATAAAATATTTGATATTTAACATAAAAAAAATATCTCTTAGTTTATAACGCCATTTTTATAATTTTCCTTCAGAACAAAAAAAACTGATTCCCGACAGTCATATGCACAACGAATTTTATCTTTAAAACAAAAAATAACGCGTGTCCTCAACTTTCACAAGTGGCTAGATATAAAATAAGCTTCAATTTAGTTTAAAAAAAAAAAAAAAAAAAGAGGCTATGCCAACTTTTTTTCAATTACACCGTTTTTTTCTTATGTTACACCGTTAAAAATTATTTCAAAAAATTAACAGTGTACATTTTTAAAAACTTTGTTCTAATACCTATTCAACGACATATCATTTATGAAAATCGATTCAGTAGTTTTTCTACAATCGCTCGTCAAAATGCACTCACATCACAAAATAACAAAAAATTGAGGGGCACCCTGTGAAGACCCCTGGTCGAAAAAAAAAATTCTAAGAGAACTTGTATTTTTTATTTATCAAAGACTATCTATAAACAAAAAATAATCAAAATTAAAAGGGGTCAACTCAAAACGTTGTTGAATCTTCGTGAAATTGCTCTATATTTAAATATTTTCGAAGTTAAATTTGAAAAAAAATTTTTGATGTTATTTTGAAATCTTAAATAAACAAATCACATTGGTGTAATTGTGTTTTTTGACATAATGGCGTTAGCAACAAACGAATTCATTTTATTTTATCACTAACCAAAAGTCAGTGTTAACTTTTCAGTTTTAACATTTCACTAATTTAGATTTTTTTACTGTGAAGTGATAAAAAATTTATCACTACACCGCTTCACAGTTACAGAATTTGGCTGCTGATGTTCTAAATAATATGATATAAGTTTATCCTTTGAGCTGCTTGTTTTAGGTAGATTTCATATAAAATCTACCTATTGCAATGGGAATTCTTGGAGTTCCGGATAAAATTTTAACAAAATGAATTTATTAGGCGTCGAGGAGAAACATATTTTTAATGCCGGGTGAAAAACACGTGAAATCAGCAAGGTCTGGAAATGAGGTTTTAATTTTGTATAATTAGAATTCGTTGACATCAATAAAAAAAAGTTTTCTGCGTTTTTAGTTTTTTTTTTTAACCCTGTCTAAGATACAGGGTGTTGAAAAATCAAGAAATTGCTCGACCCTGGTGTATTGAAATGGCTCTACAGTCAAAACTACTGGACTGATTTTAATGTTATATAACTCAAAATGTATGTATTAAACAGAGCAAAATAATAATTCACATTATATGACCTTGAACACTTTCTTTTAGAAACATAACGGTAAAAAATTCAAATTCGATTTGTTTTTTTTTATTAATTTTATTGCAACACGCCTTAAAATGTTTCATCATAAAAAAAGTGGAGTTAAAAAATGAACAGTGTTTTTTAGATTTACATATATGTTTTTATAATAAATTTTTAATTTTAACTCAAAATAAATATTTTACACATTTTTTATCATTTATTTAATTTTACATTACTAAATTCCGTAGAGTTAGAATAACGTCTAGCTAAGATTGATCCATCATTTGTAGGAATGTATGAGTGATATCCTCGTGTTCCAGGAATTGTTTTTAAATTTTCGTATCTATCAGCTAGTCGATTTCATTTCGCAAACAAAGGAATACCTCTGCATTATGTCACTATATGACAGTTGTGAATGAGGGATCTCAACAGTTTGACTGTTTGCAGGCATAATGGATTTGATTTCATCCGAACTCTACTGATGAAGATATTTATAAAAAACAACGAGATCAGACCAATCAGTTCATAACCAAACTTCTCTTCTATCCGTCTGTAATGGAAGACGATAAAAATGATCAATAATTTATTATCTATATTATCTATATCTCTATATTATGTTTTTATTATAAAATATATTATGAACGTATTATATTATATTATATTATTTAATATAATCAAGCAACCATTGACTTCGGATGCAAAACATTTTTGATAAAAATAATATTTTCATAAAATTGTTATTTTAAATTTAAATAATGTTGTAAGGATAGACTGCCTAAAAGGTACACAATCAAAAATAGTCATAACCATATCGGAAGCCAAACTATCATTACAGAGGAAAAGACAAGTTTGAAATGATACACAAAAATCAAAATCAAATTTCAAACCAAAATACAAGAAAAATCGGACCGATAACAAGAATCTATCAATTGAATATTGAAGGATCTAGCAAATCGAAATGCGAACATTTATCGAATCAACTAAAAGATTACAAAATAGATATTGCAGTCATTCAAGAAACACACATGTCACCAGACGAAATTTTAGTTACCAGAGGTGAAATTCCTGGATATGAAATTATCGGAGCAACATTTCATAAATCGTATGGAACTGCCACGTATGTAAAATGTGGTCTGAAAATGTGAAACTAGTGGAAACCTCTTCAACAGACGATGTTTCTATCATAACAATTGAGGTTGGCGGAACAATTATTATGAATATATACATATACCAAACACAGCCTGGCCGACTAATGTTCTCCCTTCATATGATAAACCGAGCATCTATATTGCTGACTTTAACAGCCATCACACACTATGGAAATATCAGAATGATGACATCAACGGTATAACACTTGTAAATTGGTCTGAACAGCAAAACTTGCATCTCATATTCGACGCGAAAGACCTTGGTATTTTTCAATCCGGCCGATGGCGCCGAGATTACAACCCAGACCTATGCGTTGTTTCATCTAATTCTAAAGGTCAACCAATACATGCTTTAAGACAAATATTATTGGGTTTCCCACATTCTCAGCATCGACCAGTAATAGTAGAGGCTGGAATACAAATCCCGATGATACATTCAATACCGAAACCTAGATGGAATTTTTTAAAGGCTTCATGGCATTTTTCAAAAGACTTAGATGCTTCTGTACGATTTATTCCACAAGTTGCAAAGAACTACGAACGTTTCCTTGGCGCTACTCTAACAGCTGCAAAAAAATTCATACCGCGAGGCTATCGTATGGAATATATTCCAAGATGATTCCAAGATGAATATATTCCAAGATGATGAACAATTAGAATTTTAATCGGACTAAAACTTTTTAAAATTAAATATCTGAAGAATACGAATTAACGCCTCTTTGTAAATTTGATATATTTTAAAGGAAGATTAGAACTATATTTAAAAAATAAAAAAAGTTAAAATTTAATTGATTTTAAAATTTTTTGTTAATGGAAGTTGTTTGAAAAAATGAAGAAAAATTCGAATTTCAGCCGTACTAAAAATCTTTAAAATTAAATTAAATGAACAGTGTTTTTTGGATTTAGGGGGAAGTGGGGATAGTATAAACATGGGGCAACTGTAAAAAGTTTTAATTTCCCTCACAAAACATCAATCAAAAAATTCGACAAAAATATCACAGATGTCGCTTCGATCGACTACACACACCAGGAGAATTTGACAGCTGAAGCCAGTCTTGTTCAAAAGTTATTGGTGAATAGGTGTTTCGGCAACCCAAAAGTAAATTTTTTTTTTTTTTGTAAAACTCGAATAACTTTTTTTACCATCATATGTTTAAAAATATTCCAACATGTTTTGATAGCTGAAATATTCACGAAACATAATATTTCTTTGTTTTAGCCAAATTTTAGATCTTGGAATATTTTTTCAAAACATAACCCTAAAATCGCCACGTGGGGCACATATAAACAAAAAAAATTTTGATAGTATAAACGCGTTTATATGTGAAGCATGGTATGGTTATATGGTATACGTGTGGTTTCCCGTTTCACTTTTGATATTGATTTGCAAAACCTAAACATACGATGAGATTGAATTTTTTCTTTTTTCTTTATAATTTTCTACCTGAATTTATTGAGGTTTTACAACAATCGAAAAATATTGTTTTTTTTTTAAAGAAATATATATGTTATATGCTGTTTATATATATGTTATATGTTATATATTGTTTGAAGCACAATAAATAATAAAAAATTTTAAAAAAGGTACTTTATGAATTTTATTGTGGTGTTTTTTGGGTGTTTATATGTGCCCCATACAAAAATGCTCATTGTTTATAAGTGCCCAAAGTGGATACTTTAAACGAGAAACATAAATTTTTTGAAATTCAAAATTTTATACTTAATGTTTAGTTACGTAATTAAAAAAAATAGTTTTTTGTAGTAAAGATATGAAATTTTACAATGAAACAGTTTTTAAGTAAAAATGTTTTATGGTTTTAAAGTTATTGAGCTTTAAGTAAAAACTGTTTATACCATCCCCACTTCCCCCTACATATATGTTTTTATAATAAATTTTTAATTTTAACTCAAAATAAATATTTTACACATTTTTTATCATTTATTTAATTTTACATTATTAAATTCCGTAGAGTTAGAATAACGTCTAGCTAAGATTGATCCATCATTTGTAGGAATGTATGAGTGATATCCTCGTGTTCCAGGAATTGTTTTTAAATTTTCGTATCTATCAGCTAGTCGATTTCATTTCGCAAACAAAGGAATCCCTCTGCATTCTGTCACTATATGACAGTTGTGAATGAGGGATCTCAACAGTTTGACTGTTTGCAGGCATAATGGAATTGATTTCATCCGAACTCTACTGATGAAGATGTTTATAAAAAACAACGAGATCAGACCAATCAGTTCATAACCAAACTTCTCTTCTATCCGTCTGTAATGGAAGACGATTAAAATGATCAATAATTTATTATCAATATTATCTATATCTCTATATTATGTTTTTATAGTTAGAATTTTAGAGTTAGAATAACATCTAGCTAAGAATAACGTCTAGCTAAGATTGATCCATCATTTTTAGGAATGCATGAGTGATATCCTCGTGTTCCAGGAATTGTTTTTAAATTTTCGTATCTATCAGCTAGTCGATTTCATTTCGCAAACAAAGGAATCCCTCTGCATTCTGTCACTATATGACAGTTGTGAATGAGGGATCTCAACAGTTTGACTGTTTGCAGGCATAATGGATTTGATTTCATCCGAACTCTACTGATGAAGATATTTATAAAAAACAACGAGATCAGACCAATCAGTTCATAACCAAACTTCTCTTCTATCCGTCTGTAATGGAAGACGATAAAAATGATCAATAATTTATTATCTATATTATCTATATCTCTATATTATGTTTTTATTATAAAATATAGTATGAACGTATTATATTATATTATATTATTTAATATAATCAAGCAACCATTGACTTCGGATGCAAAACATTTTTGATAAAAATAATATTTTCATAAAATTGTTATTTTAAATTTAAATAATGTTGTAAGGATAGACTGCCTAAAAGGTACACAATCAAAAATAGTCATAATCATATCGGAAGCCAAACTATCATTACAGAGGAAAAGACAAGTTTGAAATGATACACAAAAATCAAAATCAAATTTCAAACCAAAATACCAGAAAAATCGGACCGATAACAAGAATCTATCAATTGAATATTGAAGGATCTAGCAAATCGAAATGCGAACATTTATCGAATCAACTAAAAGATTACAAAATAGATATTGCAGTCATTCAAGAAACACACATGTCACCAGACGAAATTTTAGTTACCAGAGGTGAAATTCCTGGATATGAAATTATCGGAGCAACATTTCATAAATCGTATGGAACTGCCACGTATGTAAAATGTGGTCTGAAAATGTGAAACTAGTGGAAACCTCTTCAACAGACGATGTTTCTATCATAACAATTGAGGTTGGCGGAACAATTATTATGAATATATACATATACCAAACACAGCCTGGCCGACTAATGTTCTCCCTTCATATGATAAACCGAGCATCTATATTGGTGACTTTAACAGCCATCACACACTATGGAAATATCAGAATGATGACATCAACGGTATAACACTTGTAAATTGGTCTGAACAGCAAAACTTGCATCTCATATTCGACGCGAAAGACCTTGGTATTTTTCAATCCGGCCGATGGCGCCGAGATTACAACCCAGACCTATGCTTTGTTTCATCTAATTCTAAAGGTCAACCAATACATGCTTTAAGACAAATATTATTGGGTTTCCCATATTCTCAGCATCGACCAGTAATAGTAGAGGCTGGAATACAAATCCCGATGATACATTCAATACCGAAACCTAGATGGAATTTTTTAAAGGCTTCATGGCATTTTTCAAACGACTTAGATGCTTCTGTACGATTTATTCCACAAGTTGCAAGGAACTACGAACGTTTCCTTGGCGCTACTCTAACAGCTGCAAAAAAATTCATACCGCGAGGCTATCGTATGGAATATATTCCAAGATAGAAAGAGGAAAGTGAAAGACTTTTCAATGAATTCGAAGAAAGTGGAGACCCAGAAATAGCTGATGATCTATTAAGATCCTTAGATGCTAATCGACAAGAAAGTTTGCTATGGAAAATATAAATTTTACACATTCTAGTAGAAAAGCATGGAGTCAAATACGAAAATTGGGTGCTGGGAAAAAGAAATTTGCTGATAAAACAAACATAAATCCAATTTTAATAGCGAATAGGATAGTAAACATGTCAAGACTTGAACCACATAAAGAACTTTCAAAAACCGTTCTCTTAAATCTTAAAAACTTGAAACGAAACACACCAAGATCTTCCGAATATTGTCGCCCTTTCACCATCAAAGAGATTGCAGCTTCATAATCGGACATGAAATCGGGCAAAGCAGCTGGCTTCGATAATGTCTATCCAGAATTCCTTAAAAATTGCGGAGAAAATATCAGAAAATGGCTTGCTCGCTTTTACATAATGGAAACTGCAATATTACCAAACGTAGACGCAATTGCACAGATCAAGTATTGCCACTAACCAACTATATCGAACTTGGGTTCCAAAAAAAAATAAAATTGTCTGTTGTTTTCATAGACCTAACAGCGGCTTATGACACCGTTTGGCGAAAAGACTTAATATATAAGCTGCTCAATATTATTCCATGCCTTAAAATTGCTCAAGTAATCAACAATATGCTCACTAATCGCCTGTTCCAAGTCTATCGAAATAATGAGAAGAGTTCTTTCAGGAAATTGAGTAATGGTCTCCCACAAGGATCAGTATTGGCTCCATTATTTTTCAACATTTACGTGATCGATTTACCAACAACTCAACCAAGAGTGGGGTCAATTTTAACGGAACACAAGTTACACATAACTATAATCCGAAATATTTGGGTCACACATTGGACAGATCACTTACACACAAATAAAATTGCTTGAAGCTTGAGGCCAAATTAAAGACAAGAAACAAAAATTAATTTATTGTTTTTATAATTAATTTTTAAATAAAAATATTAAAAAAACTTTTTTAAAGATGGCGCTAGGGTCAAAGAACAATTGGAATTTAATTAATTTTTTTTCTGAAAATAGTTCTATCCTTATTCTAAAATATATCAAATTTACAAAGAGGCTGAAATTTTTGTTCTTGAGATATTTAATTTTAAAGATTTTTAGTACGGCTGAAATTCGAATTTTTCTTCATTTTTTCAAACAACTTCCATTAACAAAAAATTTTAAAATCAATTAAATTTTAACTTTTTTTATTTTTTAAATATAGTTCTAATCTTCCTTTAAAATATATCAAATTTACAAAGAGGCGTTAATTCGTATTCTTCAGATATTTAATTTTAAAAAGTTTTAGTCCGATTAAAATTCTAATTGTTCATCATCTTGGAATATATTCATCTTGGAATCATCTTGGAATATATTCCATACGATAGCCTCGCGGTATGAATTTTTTTGCAGCTGTTAGAGTAGCGCCAAGGAAACGTTCGTAGTTCTTTGCAACTTGTGGAATAAATCGTACAGAAGCATCTAAGTCTTTTGAAAAATGCCATGAAGCCTTTAAAAAATTCCATCTAGGTTTCGGTATTGAATGTATCATCGGGATTTGTATTCCAGCCTCTACTATTACTGGTCGATGCTGAGAATGTGGGAAACCCAATAATATTTGTCTTAAAGCATGTATTGGTTGACCTTTAGAATTAGATGAAACAAAGCATAGGTCTGGGTTGTAATCTCGGCGCCATCGGCCGGATTGAAAAATACCAAGGTCTTTCGCGTCGAATATGAGATGCAAGTTTTGCTGTTCAGAGCAATTTACAAGTGTTATACCGTTGATGTCATTATTCTGATATTTCCATAGTGTGTGATGGCTGTTAAAGTCAGCAATATAGATGCTCGGTTTATCATATGAAGGGAGAACATTAGTCGGCCAGGCTGTGTTTGGTATATGTATATATTCATAATAATTGTTCCGCCAACCTCAATTGTTATGATAGAAACATCGTCTGTTGAAGAGGTTTCCACTAGTTTCACATTTTCAGACCACATTTTACATACGTGGCAGTTCCATACGATTTATGAAATGTTGCTCCGATAATTTCATATCCAGGAATTTCACCTCTGGTAACTAAAATTTCGTCTGGTGACATGTGTGTTTCTTGAATGACTGCAATATCTATTTTGTAATCTTTTAGTTGATTCGATAAATGTTCGCATTTCGATTTGCTAGATCCTTCAATATTCAATTGATAGATTCTTGTTATCGGTCCGATTTTTCTTGTATTTTGGTTTGAAATTTGATTTTGATTTTTGTGTATCATTTCAAACTTGTCTTTTCCTCTGTAATGATAGTTTGGCTTCCGATATGGTTATGACTATTTTTGATTGTGTACCTTTTAGGCAGTCTATCCTTACAACATTATTTAAATTTAAAATAACAATTTTATGAAAATATTATTTTTATCAAAAATGTTTTGCATCCGAAGTCAATGGTTGCTTGATTATATTAAATAATATAATATAATATAATACGTTCATAATATATTTTATAATAAAAACATAATATAGAGATATAGATAATATAGATAATAAATTATTGATCATTTTTATCGTCTTCCATTACAGACGGATAGAAGAGAAGTTTGGTTATGAACTGATTGGTCTGATCTCTTTGTTTTTTATAAATATCTTCATCAGTAGAGTTCGGATGAAATCAAATCCATTATGCCTGCAAACAGTCAAACTGTTGAGATCCCTCATTCACAACTGTCATATAGTGACATAATGCAGAGGGATTCCTTTGTTTGCGAAATGAAATCGACTAGCTGATAGATACGAAAATTTAAAAACAATTCCTGGAACACGAGGATATCACTCATACATTCCTACAAATGATGGATCAATCTTAGCTAGACGTTATTCTAACTCTACGGAATTTAGTAATGTAAAATTAAATAAATGATAAAAAATGTGTAAAATATTTATTTTGAGTTAAAATTAAAAATTTATTATAAAAACATATATGTAAATCCAAAAAACACTGTTCATTTTTTAACTCCACTTTTTTTATGATGAAACATTTTAAGGCGTGTTGCAATAAAATTAATAAAAAAAAACAAATCGAATTGGAATTTTTTACCGTTATGTTTCTAAAAGAAAGTGTTCAAGGTCATATAATGTGAATTATTATTTTGCTCTGTTTAATACATACATTTTGAGTTATATAACATCAAAATCAGTCCAGTAGTTTTGACTGTAGAGCCATTTCAATACACCAGGGTCGAGCAATTTCTTGATTTTTCAACACCCTGTATCTTAGACAGGGTTAAAAAAAAAACTAAAAACGCAGAAAACTTTTGATTGATGTCAACGAATTCTAATTATACAAAATTAAAACCTCATTTCCAGACCTTGCTGATTTCACGTGTTTTTCACCCGGCATTAAAAATATGTTTCTCCTCGACGCCTAATAAATTCATTTTGTTAAAATTTTATCCGGAACTCCAAGAATTCCCATTGCAATAGGTAGATTTTATATGAAATCTACCTAAAACAAGCAGCTCAAAGGATAAACTTATATCATATTATTTAGAACATCAGCAGCCAAATTCTGTAACTGTGAAGCGGTGTAGTGATAAATTTTTTATCACTTCACCGTAAAAAAATCTAAATTAGTGAAATGTTAAAACTGAAAAGTTAACACTGACTTTTGGTTAGTGATAAAATAAAATGAATTCTTTTGTTGCTAACGCCATTATGTCAAAAAACACAATTACACCAATGTGATTTGTTTATTTAAGATTTCAAAATAACATCAAAAATTTTTTTTCAAATTTAACTTCGAAAATATTTAAATATAGTTAAATTGATGTTTAAATTGTGTTATTCAAAATGATTGGTATTTATGTGTTTTAGACCGTAGTTCGGAATTAATATATCTTTATGTATATACGTATATAAAGTCAACTAGATTTACATTTCATGTATCAAAACGCTCATGTTTGTGTTAGGTTTATGTATTGTTTTCTTGAACTTAATGTTTTTTGAAAATGAAACTGGCAATTACAAATAATGCAAGAGCACAATACCATTGAAGACGTCATCGGTCTCTATCTGAACACTTATGCAGAAGTGTGTTCAGAATATTGTTAAAAAGATCGACGTCTGCTATCGTAGTCGTGATGAAAATTTGCCAAATATTACTTTTTATCCAGAACGGTAATATAACATACTTCTAATGAGATATTATAGAATTCTTTCAAAATCTATATTTCTTGAGCAATAGAGGAACAAATTCCTGTTGTTAGATTAGAACTTTAATTATGACCCCACTAGAGTCAAAATAAGTCTTATCTGCAAAAAATAGCAATATACTTGACATCTCGTTTATTTCAGCATTTCTCATAAATATGTCTTTGCATAACTGACGGCATGAATTAATTGAACAAATCTTTTATTTAATCCAATTAAAAATTAATTTCGCTCAACCATTATATTTTGTTCACAAAAAATAATTTATTTTGAAAATAATAAATAAAGGATTTTTTATAATAATTCTATTAAATAAAACAATCAATGAAAATTTAATGCATTGACGTTTGATATTTAGTGAGTCGCCTACTTACTATAAGATTTTTTAACACTTACATCGCACATAAATTGCATATAGAATCGCAAAAAATGTTAAAATGATAAAAATTTGGTGATAAAATCGAAATAAAGAAATTTTTAACACTTCACCACTTCACAGTCACAGAATTTGGCTGCAGGTGTTATAATTATATCACAAACAACGATCTACTGTATCGCTTTGATATGATTAAACATTAATTTTAAGGTAAATGTATTTTTGAGCCATATAAAGTAAAAAAGTTTTTAGAACACATAACCGCATAACTACTTTAAACCCAATTTGTTTAAAGTTATCATAAGACAAATTATTGGAAAATAATATTTTTAAATTTCATAATCTATTCTTTTAGAACTCATGTATTCAAATTTAAAACATTAAATTGATACAAATTTTAATACATAGATTTTGAAATTTAAAAATATTTTTATCCTACACAACCAAATCAAATTAAATCAATTTCTGACCAAAAAAAATTGGCTAAAGTCAACAACCTAAACATATGGTTAAAGTGCATTTGAAAGATGAAAAATAAATCAAATATCAATCTATGTAGCCAACAACAACAACGCGTAACCCAAATTCTTCAAAAACTGAAAAATTATTTTGACCATTTTTAACTTACAAAAACAAACCAAAATTATCAATGAATTCTAAAAACCTTTATATAAACATGTCAAAGGAAACACTAATCCATGCGAGTTTCTTTTTTAATTATTAATTGTATTTTATCATCGTATTTTTTGTTGTCTCATTAGTAAAATAGAATATAAAGCAAAAGAAATTTCAAATGCATATAAATATTTCTCTTTTTTTATTTTGATTTGTTAAAGTATAAGTACTTTTTATCTCTGTTTAGAAATTTATTTCAAAACTAACACGAAACATCAATACGTTGCCGGAAAATTATAACAGATCAAAAATTAACATAATTTAGTGAAAAGATGATACACTCAGCAAACTACTCAAAATCATCTCCATTTAGCGTTTCGAGAAAATATTACAAAATCACAAATTCATATTTCTTTCAAATTCCAAAAATATTGTAAACCTTAAATAAAATCAAACTTTTTCAAAATTCCAAAAATATTCCAAAAATTAGAATAAAATCAAATACTTAAACTTTTTTAAATTCCATTAATATTCCAAAAATTCTTAAAAATCCAAACTTTTTCCAAAATTCTAAAAATATTATAAAAATTATAACAAAATCAAAAATTGAAAAATACCAAAAACATTCCAAAAATTAGAATAAAATCAAATATTTAAACTTTTTCTAAATTCTAATAAAATTCCAAAAATTCTTAAGAAGTCAAAGTTTTTCCAAAATTCTAAAAATATAGCAAAAATTAATTCAAAATCAAAAATACAAACTTTTATCAAAATTCCAAAACTATTTCAAAAACTATAACCAATTCAATAAAACCAATTCATAAAAACATAAATTTTTTTTTCCAAAAAATTGGCTAAAAAAATCAATGAAATCATTTTTGACACGCTTGACATTATTTTTTTGACAATCTTATAATGCCATAATTCTCTATAATAATAATATATTTTCATGCATACATATTATTAATTTTATTTTTTTCCAAAAAATTGAGTAAAAAAATAAATAAAAATCTTTCTTTTGACACACTTGACAACATTTTTTTGACAAACTTATAATGCAAAAATCTAGATTTTGGTCTCCCATACCAATCTCGACCATCAAGATTTCTCCAAATTCAATGTTCCTACTCGTAATCACTTAAAATGAACGTTTTTTAAGCAAAAAATATGCAAATTTCCTTGTTTTGACACACTTGACGATTTTAGCTATCGAACACATCGTCCTTTCGGCTCTTTCTATTGAGTAATCCTATTTTTAGAAAAAAAAAATTTCAAATCCGTTCAGCGGTTTTCTAGATTTCGTAGGTTGTGACGGACGGACGGCTGGCCGACAGACAGACATACATTTTTGTTTGTTGCTTTTTTAGAATCAGTAGGTCCTAAAACGTCGAGAAATGCCAAAAAAGCATGGGTAAGAATTTCACTTTGAGCTCATGAATGTAATCTCAGGTCTTTCAGACCGAAGTAATTATATCAAACACGACCAAATGAATCAATTTAAATCAAACTCTGACCAAACTAAATTGATATATTCTAAAATCTAAAGTCATCGACCTAGGACAATAAAAACTTAATATAGTTCAAATCCATTTAAAAAAAGATGAAAAAATAAATAAAAAATCTTGACAACAAAACAAACAATTCGTAACCCAAATAACAAATTCAATCATTTGCTTCTTCAATATACAAAAACAAAAAATTATCATCCCAACACAATCCTTAAATTATATATTTAAACACTCATACATACGAGTACTTAAATTATCAATGAATGAAATTATATTTGTTAAATATAAAAAACTATCATCTCAATACAATTCTTAAATTATATATTTAAACACTCATACATACGAGTACTTTTTTTTTATTTTCTATTTTATAATTATCGTATTTAAGTAAAAGTAAAATAGAAAATAAAGTAAAATAGAAAATAAAGCAAAAGAAATATTTCTCTTTCAAATATAAATTCTCATTTTTTTATTTTGATTTGCTTTGTTTATTGTTTCATATAAGACAGAAAGAATGCAATACAAAATTTGTAAAATTTGTATACTGCCTAACCCTTCATCTCTGGTTGTACTTTTATTTGTATTATCAGTATTCTATATACAATTTGTGTGAATAGAGGTTATTTCTCTCTATATATGTTTCTCTATGCTTATACTTTACTTATGCATGCCTATATACACATGTGTACATGTGGTGGTGATATCATTTGCATTCCATTTATATTGATATCTATACGTATATTTATATCTATGTCTATATGTTTGAAAGGTTTTATTTTTTTTATGATTTACTCGAACACGCTTGCAATTTATAGGATATATAAAAAGCATTGTAGATTTTGATTTATATTTTATTCAATTAATTTATAGGTTAAACTTTATTTGACCAAACTATTACTTTACAATTATATTTTCATAAAGGTATGCGGAAAGACATGTTGTCTTTGCATACTAACTATTTTAGTGTATAGATGTATGCACATATTCAAATAAATAAAAAAAAATATATATATATATATATATATATATATATATATATATATATATATATATATATATATATATATATATATATATATATATATATATATATATATATATATATATATATATATATATATATATATATATATATATATATATATATAAATATATATACACCTATCCCCCGCTTTACACGGCACTCATTTTACACGTTTTCGACTTTACACGGTTTTTGAAATCAAAATTTCCAAAAAAAAAAAGTTCAAAAAAAGACAAATTTTGGTATTACACGCACTTATATCTACTTATATCTACTATATCCTTAATTAAACCTTCTGGTATACCATATACATACAGGTTGTAATTAAAACAAGAAAACAAGAAACATGTAACAAAAAACGCATATGAGTGTTCAAAGCAAAATTTTGAAAATGCATGTTGATGTAAATCAGCAAAGGTATGTAAGAGATTTTCTATGTAAATCAGTTGATTTTAAGCAATATATCGTTATTAGCTAGATACAAAATGCGTAGGTGTATCAATGGTCATAGTTAATTTGTAAGTAAATAATTATATCTGTTGACATACGAGTTAACGTGAGATATTATACTACACTGGCAATAGCAGTGAGATCTTATTCTATCCTATAATGAAATATTGGAGGCTGTCATATTTTATTAAATGATTGGATTTATTGTTTAGTTATGAATTCCAAAAAATTTAAAGAACACAAACAATTAAAATTAGCGTCTATCAACATCGTTGAACGCATGTTGTTGTGGTGACCGTGATGTTAAAAGTTTTTATTTGTTGTTTTGACACATGTTGTAATTTCTACTACACAACACATGTTATTTAAAAAAATAAAAACAATGGAAAATAAATTAATGATATGGCTTGAAAACCAATATCAAAGACGTATTCCAATTGGTACCAATATCATAACTAGTAAAACTTTAAAATTTTTGGAATGTGAAACAGTTGCCATCTCCTTAAATAGATCTACTCCATCTACTCAAATAAAATGCCTTTTAAGTTTTATTGCAAGTCATGGTTGGTTCGAAATGTTTAAACATCGGCATTTTTTGCAAAAATTTAAAATTAAAAAGCGCATCTACTGATTTAGATACAGCACAACAGTATGTACCCACTAAAATTGACTGAAATTAATTCCGGTACATCTTACTGTCCTGCAGCCAAATTCTATAACTGTGAAGCGGTGAAGCGTTAAAAATTCCATCGTTTCTGTTCATTCAAAACTTATCACTTCACCGCTTCACAATTAGAGAATTTGGCTGCTGATCAGGTTTTCAATACTAAAGAGTGATAAGGCTTAGGTGGCAAAGCGTCCAGGTAAAGACGAATAAACAAATATTTCCATTTAATGGAATGCCAATACAAAAGCTTGGGTTAAAGCCACATTGTTCATTGATTTGTCTCATAATTCTTACGCACCAAAAGTAAAATAGTATTTAATCAAAATAATATTTAATGTTCTTCTTTTACTGGACAATGCTCCATGTCATCCTCAAGATTTGCAGCTTACAAATGGATAAATTGTATTTCTACCCAAAGTTAAAACTTCTTTATTGCAACCATTATACCAGAAGATAATAAATAATGCAACTACTTTCCACAACATAATCCGAATAGTGAACTAGCTCTCTGATTTCTGCGAACTTTCAACGAATTTTTAAGTTAATATGCAGATGTTTGCAAGATTTAGCTGAAAAGAAAGCAGTTATTAATTACAGATTTAACTTCCAAGTCGCACCGAACTGAATCAAGTTAAGTTAGGTTTGATTTAGGTCAACATGCTAGTATGTGCATGCATAATTGCATTTTATTTTTCTATGAATTTCTTATTGGTTATGTTGCATGTTTCTTTTGATATATTTGAACATCAATTTAACTGTTATGTCGATATCTTATGTGATTAAACTGGTACTTTTATGTTTTACCGAATCTGATTGTCGCCCAATAAATGACCAAAAACCCACGTTTTTCGTTTAACACGGTTTTCCATACAAAATTTATATTTTCGATTAACACGTTTTTATCAGGAACGTATCTACCGTGTAAAACGGGGGACAGGTGTATATATATATATATATATATATATATATATATATATATATATATATATATATATATATATATATATAATATATATATATATATATATATATATATATATATATATATATATATATATATATATATATATATATATATATATATATATATATATATATATATATATATATATATATATTCCCCCTCCCGCAGGAGGGATCGATTTTGATCGATTATGATCAATGTTGATCTACGGGTCTGACTACCCTGCGTACTCCAGTCCCTGCCATTGACATATGAGTTAGCGTGAGATATCACATACCACTGGCAATGGCAGGAGATGTCATTAGCCAAGATGATATCTTAGGGTGCTGGCGGACGAACTTTAATTAGTCAACGGCAGCACTTCCAGTCTTAGCTGGGCAGCGTTCCGTAGCGGTACCGCTCATTAGCTCTTCCGAGGAATCGAACCAACACGTAGTTATGTGTGGACTTTGTGCCTCGGTTGAGGTGGTGGGCGGTGCGTCTGGGGTGCGCTGCATCAGCTGGATTATTGGCATTTAGTTTTGTTTTGTTTTCTGCAAATTTCTCACAATTTGTTTTTCACTTATTATTTTGTTATTATTTCTTCATCTTATCATGAAATATTGGCATATGTCATATTTTGTAGTATGATAGGATTTTTTACTTAGTTATGCATTTTAAAATAAAACACAAAAAAATAAAAATAAACATTTTGATATATATATGGCAGTACAACCGAAAAAAAATAAGTCTGCAAGTGGTAAAGCAAATTTGCGCAATCCACCCGCCCATAAAGCGGCATGTCCACGGAATTTGCAGGGACAAAACATATATGAATCAATAAAAAATTTTGAAATACATGTTCAAAACATCTGCGGATTGAACGCTAACCATGACCACGTGCAACATCATCTTGAGCACGACAAACCGAACATTCTATTCCTTACAGAAACACAAGTTTCTGAAAATTTTCTCTTTATAGAATCGCTTAATTCCAAATATAGGCTCGAATCAGCTTTCAAACTCCATCAGGGCGTATGTGCATTCATTCATGAGAGTGTTGCGTACACGCGCTTTCCAAATTTTGAACTACACGGTGACGGCTTCAATACAATGGTTTTAAAGATTTGTCTTCCAGAAATGACTTTTTTTACAATAGCTTTATACCGGTCCCCCAACAAACGTAACCCAAACTTTTTTAATATACTGACAAAAATTATGGACGAGATTAGAGCAAAGTCCCCTAATTGTGAAGTTATCGTTACCGGTGACTTCAACGTCCACAACAAATCATGGTTGGAATTCTCCAAATCGACCGACGATGTTGACAATAGTGGAAAACTGGCAGAAATTTTTGCCGCGTCTCAGGGCCTATTCCAAATTGTTAAAAGCCCGACTTTCACTCTACGTAATGGCGGTGATAATAGTTTTCTACTAGATCTCTATCTTACCACAATGCCAGATATTACGAGTGTCGATGTTGCGAAAGGTAGCATCGGAAATTCTGATCATTATTTAATCTCATCAGTTATCAAAACTGATTTACTTAAAACTACAGCTCCCAAACCCCGTAAAATATTTCACTACTCAAAAATGGATAAGAGTGGTCTTCAAAATTTTTTCCATGGTTTCCCTTTCGACCGTCATTGTTTTTACACTGACAATGTAAATGTTTCTGCTCAAAACTTTACAGAAACCATCCCATTTGCTATCAATAAATTTGTCCCTTTCTCCATAGTAAAACCCAAACAAAACTACTTGTATTCGAAAGCTGCCAAAACGGCACTTAGAAACAAACGTAGATCATTTAATATTTGGATTCATAACAAAACTCCCACTAATCGATCCCAATATCTAAAGGCCAAAAAAATATCTAATCAGATTATCTCAAACGAAAAGTCCGAAATTGACAGAGCGAAAGCCTCAAAACTTACGTCTATGTCTGTTTCTGACAAGAGTTTCTACAGTGCCATTAATTCTTTAAATTCTGGTACAAAATTTTCTATTCCCCCTATTATTGATGGTGATTTAATCGTCAATGATCCCGCAAGAAAAGCTAACTTGTTCGCTGAACGCTTTGCTCTGAACTCCACTGTTTTGGAAACTCCTAAAGAAATACCCCAAATCCAGTCTTCAGGAGTTAATATGAATGAACTTCACTTCAAACCCAAAATAGTCGCTAAACTTTTAAAGGGGTTAAACATCAACAAAGCATCAGGAATGGACAATATTCTACCCATTATTTTAAAAACCTTTTCCAAAGAACTTGCACCAACTTTAACTAAAATATTCTACCAATCCTACAAATCTGGTATATTTCCCTCGTGCTGGAAGTTGGCAAATGTCCAGCCCGTCCCCAAAAAGGGACCAAAATCCGATATCTCAAATTATAGGCCAATAGCTTTACTATCGGTCCTATCCAAAGTCTATGAGCATTATATTAATACACATATTTCAAAATTTCTGGAAGAAAATCATTTAATATCCGACAGCCAATACGGTTTTCGAAACAAAAGACCAACTACCGATCTATTAAACTATGTAGCGCATTGTTGGAACAGCATACTTGATAAAGGTGGTGAAACATACGTTATCGCTTTAGACATCTCCAAGGCATTCGATCGAGTCTGGCATGCCAACTTAATCAACAAGCTCGTTGCGTACGGTTTTCATCCCAATGTTGTGAAGCTGATTTAAAATTTTCTATCCGACCGATACATTTCGGTCTCCTTAGACGGATATTCTTCTGAGTCTAAACTAATTAACGCTGGTGTACCCCAAGGCTCAGTATTGTCCCCAACCCTATTTTTGATTTATATCAACGAATTGTTGAAAATCACCAGCAACCCAATAAATAGTTTTGCAGATGATAGTACTCTGCACAAGTCGTTCGAGCCCCTTCCTTCAAAAGGTAAAATGCACGAACGAATTAATCCTGCCCGGAGAGACGCTGCCATAAACGTGAACAAAGACCTGAATAAAGTCGCCGACTGGGGTGACCAAAACCTTGTCAATTTCAACTCCACCAAAACACAGCTGTTGATTGTTTCCAGATTAAAGACCGAGTTCCCCAAAGATATTTTATTTAGTATGTGTGATGAACCAATAGGTGAATGTAAAAACATTCGTTTATCGGGTGTCGCAGTTTCAAATGACCTACTCTGGAACGATCATGTAATGGCGATGGCAAAAAGCGCGTCTAAAAAACTCGGCCTCCTAAATAGATGCAAAAAATTTTTCACTCCATACCAATTGCTCCATGTTTATAAGTCCTATATTCGTCCCTGTATGGAGTACTGCTGTTTGGGGTGCTGCCTCTGTTTCCATCTTGGCCCTCTTGGACTCTGTTCAAAAGCGAGCTATACGAATTGTAGGTGATCGAACTTTGACAACAAACCTTGATTCCCTACAACATCGTCGCACTGTTGCTGACCTCGTTGTTTTTTACAAATATCGTCATCAGCAGTGCTCAGATGAAATCAGCGGCATCATGCCTCAAACTTATTCTTACCCCCGTTCCACTCGGCAATCGGCTACCGCAACCAGTGAAACGGTAAAGATCCCGCGCTGTCATACTGGCAGATCGCAGAGAGACTTCTTTGTCCGAACTGCGTACAAATGGAATAGTTTGCCGGAACACTTAGTCTCAGGTGGCTTCAACCCACAGATGTTTAAAAAAAGCGTTAATCTACACCTCAGAACGCCAGTTGTTGTGGGACCCAGGTCCAGACCTAGGTCTTAAAAGGTATTTATGTGTTGTTGTGACACATATTCTAAACCCTATTACACAACACATTTATTAAAAAAAAAAAAAAAAATATATATATATATATATATATATATATATATATATATATATATATTATATATATATATATATATATATATATATATATATATATATATATATATATATATATATATTATATATATATATATATATATATATATATATATATATATATATATATATATATATATATATATATATATATATATATATATATATATATATATATATATATATATATATATATATATATATATATATATATATATATATATATATATATATATATATATATATATATATATATATATATATATATATATATATATATATATATATATATATATATAATATATATATATATATATATAATATATATATATATATATATATATATATATATATATATATATATATATATATATATATATATATTATATAATATATATATATATATATATATATATATATATATATATATATATATATATATATATATATATATATATATATATATATATATATATATATATATATATATTATATATATATATATATATATATATATATATATATATATATATATATATATATATATATATATATATATATATATATACATATATATATATATATATATATACATATATATATATATATATATATATATATATATATATATATATATATATATATATATATATATATATATATATATATATATATATATATATATATATATATATATATATATATATATATATATATATATATATATATATATATATATATATATATATGAGCAGTTTCACGAAGATTCAACAACGCTTTGACTTGACCCCTTTTAATTTTGATTATTTTTTGTTTATAGATAGTCTTTGATAAATAAAAAATACAAGTTCTCTTAGAATTTTTTTTTTCGACCAGGGGTCTTCACAGGGTGCCCTCAATTTTTGTTATTTTGTGATGTGAGTGCATTTTGACGAGCGATTGTAGAAAAACTTCTCAATCGATTTTCATAAATGATATGTCGTTGAATAGGTATTAGAACAAAGTTTTTAAAAATGTACACTGTTAATTTTTTGAAATAATTTTTAACGGTGTAACATAAGAAAAAAACGGTGTAATTGAAAAACAGATGGCATAGCCTTTTTTTTTTTTTTTTTTTTTAACTAAATTGAAGCTTATTTTATATCTAACAACTTGTGAAAGTTTAGGACTAGCGTCATTTTTTGTTTTAGAGATAAAATTCGTTGTGCATATGACTGTCGGGAATCAGTTTTTTTTGTTCTGAAGGAAAATTATAAAAATGGCGATTTTTAGATTCAGATTTTTTTTTTGTGGTAAATATCAAATATTTTATTATTAAATGAACTTTTTAAAAAGCAATTTCAGTCAAGTTCAGCAAAATTTTGCGACATTTTGACTCGACCCTTTTTAATTTGGTTTATTTTGGTCTATATTTAAAAAAATTCTACTTGAAGCCGTATTTTTCATTTATCAAAGGCTATCTGTAAACTAAAAATAAACCAAATTAAAAAGGGTCGAGTCAAAATGTCGCAAAATTTTGCTGAACTTGACTGAAATTGCTTTTTAAAAAGATCATTTAATAATAAAATATTTGATATTTAACATAAAAAAAAATCTGAATCTAAAAATCGCCATTTTTATAATTTTCCTTCAGAACAAAAAAAACTGATTCCCGACAGTCATATGCACAACGAATTTTATCTCTAAAACAAAAAATGACGCTAGTCCTAAACTTTCACAAGTTGTTAGATATAAAATAAGCTTCAATTTAGTTAAAAAAAAAAAAAAAAAGGCTATGCCATCTTTTTTTCAATTACACCATTTTTTTCTTATGTTACACCGTTAAAAATTATTTCAAAAAATTAACAATGTACATTTTTAAAAACTTTGTTCTAATACCTATTCAACGACATATCATTTATGAAAATCGATTGAGTAGTTTTTCTTCAATCGCTCGTCAAAATGCACTCACATCACAAAATAACAAAAATTGAGGGGCACCCTGTGAAGACCCCTGGTCGAAAAAAAAAATTCTAAGAGAACATGTATTTTTTATTTATCAAAGACTATCTATAAACAAAAAATAATCAAAATTAAAAGGGGTCAAGTCAAAACGTTGTTGAATCTTCGTGAAATTGCTCATATATATATATAATATATATATATATATATATATATATATATATATATATATATATATATATATATATATATATATATATATATATATATATATATATATATATATATATATATATATATATATATATATATATATATATATATATATATATATGTATATATATACATATATATATATATATATATATATATATATATATATATATATATATATATATATATATATATATATATATATATATATATATATATATGTATATATATATATATATATAGTTATAATCCCATAGTATCATCAAGTCATATAACAAAACTGCTTTCTCACGAAAAGTGCTATCAATGCAAAATAGCATAACTAGAAATATGATGGAATGTTATCAACCAGACATAACATGTAACAACATGATAGAAGAATCAAATATCATAAAACATATTATAATAGAATATGCTGAGTGGTTGTTTTGTACCTTTAGATTTATAAAATTTAGTTTTTATAGTTAGTCTAATTTTTAAACTCTGTAATGTAACATGTATTAAATAAATTGTATTAAATAAATCATTTTTTTTAGAATTTATTTATTCATGAAACATAACTGGCGCAGCCGTGCGGTCTTGTGAGTGTTATAGTAAAGTGTAGTGTAATAATTTGGTGAATAAAAACCAATAAATAAGTGAACCCGTCGCGGTAAAATAAGGTGAAATTTTTTTATCAGACATCTCTAGCTGAAGTTCCTATAAGAACGCGAAGAGGATTTGAGGTTCCACCACACTATATATCAACTTCACTTGGAACCAGCTCAACACGACGAAAGATACGATTTAAAGGTAACGCACTACAAGATAGACGTTTACATTGAATACGTATTACCAGGTAACCTATTTTATTTTATTTTTATATTGTGATTATTGTGATTATATTTAGTGAAAATTTTGTGTTTGTGAACGTATTTTATATATAAAGTTTTCAAAAATAACGTTAGTCATCCACGACAGTTAATTTCAAAATTTTCATGGAAGCGTGTACTACAAGATAGGCACACATCCAAAATATTTCCAAAAATAACTCTAAAATCATATAAAATAGTGTTACTAAATTGACAAACGCGCGCACTACCAGATAGACGCCAACCTGTCACACTGTCCACTACAAGATAGAGACAGTTCAAATTAATACTATTATATCCTTTTTATGAGAAAAAAATTGGCAGATATATTCGATCTGAATAGAAATATAGCCAACTCAGAAATGGACCCAGTTTTAGAGCGACTAGAGGCAATTGGTGCACAGTTGCAACATTTAAATAACAAACAAGGTGAGCATGATCAATTGTTGACATATCTCAACCAAAAATTAGAGCAACCCCAACCACAAATTCAGGAACAAATTCCTGTGGTTACAAATAGGGCAAATGCTCTAGATTTATTTAGGATCCCTGATCCAATAAAATCAATACCCACGTACGATGGGAATAGAAAACAACTTTCGGCTTG